>SJYA01007970.1:0-16602 GCA_006410615.1 Neotragus moschatus | reverse complement strand
CCCCCCCCAACCCCGCCACCGCAACGTGTTTTAATTTTAATAACTCCTGGGTTTTCGGGAGGTAATGACCGTGTGTGGGGGAGCCAGCCTTGGCGGGGCTCCATGCACAGCGCTGCCCGCCCAGAGGCGCCAGGCGGCCCTCCGCCTCCCAGCAGGAGTCCTGGAGGAGCCCAGGGCAGGCTTGGGCAGGGTCTGCCAAGGGGGTCTGTGGCCTTGGTGCTAACGAACACGAGCCAGGGAGCCTCAGCCTTGCGGGGCTGGGTCCTGAGGACGTTCTAGGCCAAGGCCTCCCCTCACGCCACACCTGCACACTCCCATCACACCTGGAAGGGAATCCACAGACCATGTCCCCATCCCAGGCCCAGCCAGCCACGCTGCTTCTGGGATGTGACCTTGAATGTGTGTTTGAAACCCCTGGGGTCGCGTTATGGCGTGCTTTCCAAGTCTGGGGGAAGCCACAAGCCTCATGTCTCCAGCTGCCTTCTGGGGGGACATGCGCGTCGCCCACAATTTGAATAGCAGGAGTCCGGGGCACCCCTGTCCAACAGGACTGCAGGGATGGAAATACCTGTGTTTACACTGCCCGAGATATTAACGTTATCCACAGGAGGCCGTGGAGCAGCGGAAGGGCGGCTATGTGACTGAGGAAGGGAATTTTAAATTTTATCGAAAGTTCCTTGGGTTCAATGTAAACCACCCCGTGGGGGCTGGGGGACATAGATGAGATCAGAGTCCACAGAGTGTTCTGCAGGTCATTGAGAGTGCAGACCCTGGGGCAGCCTCCTGGCCCTCCCACAGCCGGAGTCTTCCCACCTGAAGCCAGGTGCCCAGTCCGGATCTATGCGTTTCCCTTCAGGATGGAACACAGCAGCCAAGAAATTCCCCCGAGCCCGATTCCTGCCGGCCTCCCTGTTCTCTGGAAGGACTGCTCATCCCGTGCTGGGGACCGTCTCCTTTGTCTTCTCCAGGCTGTGTTCCTTGCTCAAGATGGACTGCTGGCTGGAAAATGAGCAGAAGATCTGATAGCAGGGCTTGGAAATAAGAACCCCAGTTCTGCCCAAAAGCCTAAGACAGCTATCTGTACACGCCCAGCTGCTCTGGGAAGCCAGGTACGTGTCTGCACAACGCTGAGGTGCCCGGGGCCACTGTGGACTCTCAGATGCCGACCTACGACTGGTCTCTCCATCCTAATCACAGGGAAGACAGTTTAGGAGGCGATGCAATACTGCTTTAGCAGCCCTTGGACAACTTGCCTTCTTCCAAAACCCTCCTGGGCCAAGCTTTCCCGTTCGCACGCTGAAATATTAGATGTTCAGCTGGGNTCTCTGGAAGGACTGCTCATCCCGTGCTGGGGACCGTCTCCTTTGTCTTCTCCAGGCTGTGTTCCTTGCTCAAGATGGACTGCTGGCTGGAAAATGAGCAGAAGATCTGATAGCAGGGCTTGGAAATAAGAACCCCAGTTCTGCCCAAAAGCCTAAGACAGCTATCTGTACACGCCCAGCTGCTCTGGGAAGCCAGGTACGTGTCTGCACAACGCTGAGGTGCCCGGGGCCACTGTGGACTCTCAGATGCCGACCTACGACTGGTCTCTCCATCCTAATCACAGGGAAGACAGTTTAGGAGGCGATGCAATACTGCTTTAGCAGCCCTTGGACAACTTGCCTTCTTCCAAAACCCTCCTGGGCCAAGCTTTCCCGTTCGCACGCTGAAATATTAGATGTTCAGCTGGGAGTCCAACAGCAAAATATTTCTGAAATTGTGCGTGTGTGTGTGTGTTTCTTTCTTTCTTTTTTTTTTTTTCTTCTAATTTAATGTGCCAGACAAGCCTCCCGGTAATTAAAACCAGAAACAAGGACCAGACTTAGACAGAGATTTGAAGGCTGTAAAATTCTAGGACAGGTTTATGTAAAGCAATTAAAAAGGGAGTTAAAAATTGTTAAAAAATTAAACACTAATTACTTTTTTTTCTCCTCTCATTTCTGCTGAGCTGTTTTGGCCGCGGAGCTCGAAGAAAGATATAAAAAGGAGAAAGTTTTGCCTCGTTGCTGTAAATCATGTTCAGCAAATGCGCCTCTGCAGCTTTCAGCCAAACCCATCTGCTGTCAATTAACCTAAATCATGCCTTTTCAATTAAACTGGCTTAGGGAAGTCTGGTAGCAAAACGAGTGTGTGTGTGTGTGTGTGTGTGTGTGTGTGTGTGTCCAGCCTGGTGGTTGTGGAGGATGGGAGAAAGGTGATGTCTGATTTCAGACAGCGAGGTGGAAATATCTTGTAAAAGGTGTGACTCTGTTTTAGTGTTTTCCATATAAAATGAGGTATTATTTGCAGTGCTGTGGGGTGTGTCGTGAGAGGGGGAGGTGGAAAGGGAGGGGGGTGAGCCTTGAGAGTTGGAAATAAATGAATTCTTGCAAGCCCCAGAGCCCGGGCCAAGCAGACTAGAGGTGAGCTGGGTGCTTAGATAGCTCGGGGACCATGGCGTCTGAGGCTGGTGAGCAGGAGCAGGGAAACTGTGGCCCTTGGGGCGCCCAGAGGAAGGCTTTCTCTGGTGTGTGCACGCTCACTCGCTCAGTGATGTTCGACTCTTTGGGACCCCATGGACCGCAGCCCGCCAGGCTCCTCTGTCCATGGGATTCTCCAGGCAAGAGTACTGGAGCGGGTTGCCATTGCCTCCTCCAGGGGATTTTCCCGACTACAGAGATTGAACCTGAGGCTCCTGTGTTGGCAGGCAGCTTCTTTACCACTGAGCCGCCTGGGAAGCTTGGCATGACAGTCAGTTAAACACTGGACAGGGTGGTCACAGCAGCGTAGTCTGGCAGAAGCCGTCGAGGAAGGAGGAAGGAGAAGAAGCTCTTGTCTTTCAAAAGAAAATGAAAGGGTCTAGGCATGGTCCTGGGGTGGGTGAAGGAGGGTCAAGTCTCTAAGGACCTTAGGAAGGAAACTGTGTCTGAGTTTCTGTTCCTTTTAGGGTCCCCCAGGCCCGGTGGCTCTGTGTCCTGTGTCCTGAGGGGAAGGTTGAGCAGGGCTGTGGCTCCCCCAAAGTCAAGGCCTGTGAGTGAAGGAGTGTTTGCACATCTGTGCGTGTGGGACCCCCTCTGTGGGCTTTTGAGCCCACCCTTAATCTCCTAACTGGTTGTTATTCAATCACTCAGTTGTGTCTGACTCTTTGCGACTCCAGGGGCTGGAGCACGCCAGGCTTCCCTGTCCTTCGCTATCTCCCGGTGCTTGCGGAAACTCCTATTTATTGAGTCAGTGATGCCATCCAACCGGCTCATCCTGTCACCCTCTTCTCCTCCTGCCCTCACTCTTTCCCAGCATCGGGACGATACCCAGACCTCCCAGCTCCTGGCTGCTCCCCACGTTTGTACCAGGTGGGGCGGCACTCAGGAGCCTACGTGACGCGCAGGGTGATGGTCTGGGGACGCTCATCTTCGGTGTCGTGTGCCTCCTCTCTCTTGAAGGAGGAGCACGCTAGCCTTGACTCAGCTGGAATGAGGACTCTGCGTGCTTTCCCCCTGCCTGTTCCCAGTGGGAGGGGTGGAGGTGAAGTGTGTGGTCTGCTGACGTGAGTTTATTCTCAGTCACCCAGCCTTCCTCTCCCGCTCCACTCGGCTCCCTCTCCGGGACTGCCCTGAGCAGTCAGCAACCTGCCGGAAAGCTTGCTTCTTGGTTGAGGCTTAGACAGGGGATGTGATGAAGGAAGGTCTGATGACAGGAGCTGGGTCTTTGAGATTTGGGTTGACACTGATATCAACAACAATAGCTACAATTTATTGAACACTTACAACGTTAAAGATTTCCCCTCATCCTCATGGTGAAGCTCCCGGGGTAGACCCTCCATTGTGCTATTCTGCAAATGAAGAAATTAAGCCACAGAGAAGTTAAGACACTTATCTGAAGTTGCACAGCTTGTAAGTGCAGAGCTAGGTTTTGAACTTGGGCTACATGCTCTTGACCCTGCACTACCCTGCCTCTCAGAGGGAGGTGGCCTCAGGGGGTTTCCCTGCTGTCTGCTTCTGCGCTCCTGGGTTGGGGCTTAGGGGAGGGTATCTGGAGGCCACCACCAGACAGATAAGTGTATTGATGGCCTCAGGTGTGAAGGACAGAGTTCGACTTTGGGTTATGGCTCAAGTGGTAAAGGATCTGCCTGTAATGTAGGAGACTCAGGAGACGCGGGTTGGATCCCTGGGTGGGGAAGATCCCCTGGAGGAGGAAATGGCAACCCTCTGCAATATTCTTGCTGGAGAATCCCCGTGGACAGAGGAGCCTGGTGGGGTACAGTCCATGAGGTTGCAAAGAGTCAGACACGACTGAAGTGACTTAGCATGGATCTGTGAAAGGAGTCAAGGCCGAACTCCCCAGAAGGGTGACATTTCACACTTGCAGAGAGTGCCCGGAGTGGAGAAGACACTCCCCAAACCCTGGGCTGTTGGCCTTCCTTCCTGGTGGCCTGAATCCATGAAGCTTGACCTGGTTTCTTCCTGGCTCTTGGCCTGTGATTTCCGGCAGGATACAGTTTCAGGTCTCTTTCCAAGTGATTCACTCTAAACAAGCCCCGGGTGGGACGCTGTCCGCAGAGCAGGCCAACACCCCTGCAGGCTGGGCCAGGGTGCCCGTCCCAGGGACTCTGGCCACGGTGAGCTTCCCTCCCTCCGGGAAAGGCCACCTCCGGTCCCCAAGGGGCCCTGCCCTTTGTGGCGGCCGGAAGGAAAGGTCGAGGCTGACTTCACTCCAGTTCTCCGTCTGTAGCTTCTTGGGGCCGCCTGGCGCCCCCGCGGCCGGGGCTGAGCCGGGAAGGGCGGTTGGCCAGGTTCCAGAGCAGGGTGGCAGGCCGGACCAGGCGAGCTGGCCTCGCTCTGAGCCCCTGTAATCCCAGGGCTGAAGGCAGTGATCCGTGACCAGGGCTTCCAGGGGCCTCCGGAGCCAGGCACCAGAGTTCCCACCCACCTCCGAGGGTGGTGGAGAGGTTGCCGCCTGGCTTCGTGGGCTGGCAGGAATTGGGAGAGGGAACCCGGGGCTAGGGGCTCCAGGTGGATGCCCCCAGGTCCCCTGGGAGGTCCCTCTGGGTTCTGAGCCGACGGTGGGGAAGAGAGCCTGGCGAACAGGACGCTGCGTCTGTCCTGGGTTACCCCCGGCCTGCCTCGCCCTGCACAATCTTCCCCAGCTCGGCCAAAATGACTGCCTCGTTGAGCCCGACTCTTGGACCCCCGCGTCCCGTCCTTCTCCTCCCCCCTGACCTCAGGGCAATTTGGAAAGCTTTACCATCCGAAAGAGGGCCGGTGGCTTAGACGAGGTGCTGTTCTTCCTGCAAGATCGTGCAGGTTGAGAGCAGGGGTGTCGGAGTCGGATGAACCAGGCTCCGACCTCCGCACGCTGTCACCTGAGCTGGTTGACCGCAAGCAGATTGCTTAGCCTCTAAGTCTCAGTTTCCCCTGGCACATGTAACAGGCAAGGCATAGATTGTTCTCAAATGTCCTTCCTCCTGCCCACAAGCATGTCTGTGCTTTGCACCCACACCCCTACCCCCACCCCCACGTGGTCATCCCAGACTCCCTGGGGTCAGACCCCATCCCACGGGACCCGCAGGAGCCCCGAGACCAGGCTGTGTCCATCCCTCCCGCGGGAGGAGCCAGGTGGGGCCTGCAGTTAGTCTCAGAACGGGGCAAGCGTCCAGCTTGGAGCTGCTGGTCACTCGTTCCTGGCAGCTGGCTGGAGAGTGGCTCTCGTCCCTGTGCTCAGACACAGCTGAGCTTCCTGTGATTGTGGAGAGAAACCCGTCGTCTGGATTAACACGGCCACCCCTGAGGTCTCTGCTGTGTGTCATCACTGGGGAAGGCAGCCAAGCCAAATCGGAATCCTCCTCTCCGGGGGTCTGGTGGCTTACCTGTGCACCCTCATCTCCCACCTCCATGGGTTCTGAGCAGCCCACTTCTGAAAGTTCATCCTTTGGGCCACCCCACTGCCTTCATGAGGCAGCTGCTCAGCAAAACAGCCCTGGCTTCCAGGTTCTAGAGAAATCTTGCCAACAACTGGGGAGAAAGGACAGACACCTATTGATGGGAGGCGGGGTCCCTGGAGACCCTGGGGGTATTCCCAGGAGACTGTGTATGTGGAAGAGAGTTTCCGCTGGTTGGGCTGGGCCAAAATGACCCAGCAGAATTCTATTTGAAACAGAATCTGATCCAGGTTTTATGATTCCCTACTGTAGCATCAGGGTCTTCCCTGGTGGCTCACATGGTAAAGAATCTGCTGACCCATGCAGGAGAAGTGGATTCGATCCCTGGTCAGGAGGCTCCCCTGGAGAAAGAAATGGCAACCTACTCAAGGATTCTTGCCTGGAAAATCCCTTGGACAGGGGAGCCTGGTGGGCTACAGTCCATGGGGTCGCAAAGATTCGGACATGACTTAGTGACTAAAGAGCAACGACTCCAGCATCACGTCCTCCAGGGAGCTTTCCCTGAATGACATGTGTTTAAACAAATTTTCCCCTGGGTCCAAACTGTATCCCAGGTGAGTAACCCAGGCCTTGGGTCTCCAGAGGAGCTCAAGAAATGCCCCTGTGTGTGTGTATGTGTATGTGTGTGCATGCACACGTGTGTGCGTGTGTGCGTGCGCATGTGTATACACGCACGTGCATGTATGTGTGTACATGTGTGCGTGCATGTGTGCACGTGCACGTGTGTGTGCACGTGTGTGCATGCGTGCATGTGCGCTCATGTATGTGTGCACGCATGCATGTGTACACGCACGTGCGTGTATGTGTGCACGTGTGCGTGTGTGCATGTGTGCATGCATGTGTGTGCATGCGCGCGTGTGTGTGTGTATGTGTGTGCACGTGTGCGTGCGTATGCGTGTGTGTGCACATGTGTGCGTGCATGCGTGCATGTGTGTGCGTGCATGTATTGTGTGCACGTGTGTGCATGTGCACGTGTATGTGTGCGCGTGTATGTGTGTGCACACGTGTGTGTGTGTGTGTGTGTACATGCATGCACGCACTAAGTCATTTTCATCGTGTTCAAGTCTTTTGTGATACCATGGAATGTAGCCCATAAGTCTCCTCTGTCCATGGGATTCTCCAGAGTACTGGACTGGGTTGCCAGGCCCTCCTCCANGTGTGTGTGTGTGTGTGTGTGTGTACATGCACGCGCGCACTAAGTCATTTTCATCGTGTTCAAGTCTTTTGTGATACCATGGAATGTAGCCCATAAGTCTCCTCTGTCCATGGGATTCTCCAGAGTACTGGACTGGGTTGCCAGGCCCTCCTCCAGGGAATCTTCCCGACCCAGGGACTGAACCTGCATCTGTTACATCTCCTGCATTGGTAGGTGGGTTCTTCACCACTAGTGCCACCTGGGAAACCCAAAAAATGCCTATGGAGTGATAAATGGGAGAGGTCAGGGGGAGAGGTCACCGTGATGGACAGGACAGGGGTTTCGGAGATGAACCAGGTACCCAGATTGTCCCCAAGAAGCTCACCTCCTTCCTAGTGGGCAGAGTCGTGCGCTGGGCTGCCTGGGTGCCAGTATCTGGGAGGCTTCTCACCTGTGCGGGAAGCCTCACAGGTGGGCAGTGCACGCAGCAGTCTTGCTCTACGAGATGCTGCCAGGAGCAGCTGACGTAGCAGCGGAAAGCACGTGGCAGGCCAGATGCCCGGTCTTGAAAGCGTGGAGAGAATGGGTTTAGTCTACCCAGAAGGCGGCTGTGCTCACAGGCCCAGCAGGACCGGAACGTGGTGGGTGAGAGCGGGAGGGGTGGACAGGCCATGTTGGGAGAGCACTCCTTCCAGGACGGCTGGCCTCCTCCTCCCAAGGGCCAAAGCAAGAAGCCTAGTTTCAGCCATCAGGTCCTAGACGCACAAACACCACTTTGGAATCAAAAGCTGGGGTGATATGAGGCCGTTGGCCAGCAGGCCTGAGTCTCCAGGTTTTGTTCCTGCTTCTGTGTTTTCTGTGTCCTGTCCTGGACGATTGCCTCTCTCTCTTAGGAGGCTCAGAGCATGCGCGGTAGCCATTGACCGTAGCCCCCAAAACAGGACCCTTGGGTCCAGGGACCCCGCCTCGCTGGGGGGCTTTGGGGGCGTGGCTTCAGTGGTCTGAACCTCACCTGTCGATCGCAGTGGAAGCATCCTGCCTCGTAGCTTCCTGCACTGGCACGGCAGCTGTGTCAGAGGACAGACGTTCACAAGTATCTTCCAAAGAAAACACTCTAAAGAGTGCCAGGCGCTCCTGCTGTTTGTTCCGAGAGGTGGTTGGCCGGGCTCATGGGACCTCAGCTGTGACACCACCACCCCCACCACGTCCCCCGCCGTCATCTCTGCCTGGGGTCTCTGGAACCTTCTCTAAATCAAGAAGTTGGTTTTGCCAATTTGTCTTGGCTCCTGATGGAGACAAAAGCCTCGTGAGAGGCAGAGTCTCCTGGCAGCCTGACCAATGCCTCGGACGTCTGGCCTGGCTGCTGCCTCCAGGAAGTTGGGGTTCTTGTGATTTCTCTGCAGAAAATGGGTGGATGTGAAGTTTGGCAAGCTTTCTGTGCCGTCAACCCTCCCGGCTCCCCCACTGGAAAAAGCCTGGTCCATTTGCCCAGGCACAAAGTGGTCCCTTTGACTGGGGCCAGGTTACTGCCGAACAAGTTGACTTAGCTCATTTCCCAGGCTGTTCTGCACTTGCCCCCATCATCCTGAAATATCACTTAATCCAACTGCACTTTCTCCCCAGGGCCCTCCAACTTAGCCCAAATCCTTAATTTTCCAGTACTTTAAGTCCTTAGTTTAGACTATTTTATAAAGAAATGTCATTTTACACATTTGACTTGATGGTACCCTATAAGCCAAGCTATTGAAGAAGTGGGTGAGTGAATGAGTGTTAAAATGAACCATAACAACTGGCTTATGTTTCCTCAGGGACTTCGGGATNCCTTAATTTTCCAGTACTTTAAGTCCTTAGTTTAGACTATTTTATAAAGAAATGTCATTTTACACATTTGACTTGATGGTACCCTATAAGCCAAGCTATTGAAGAAGTGGGTGAGTGAATGAGTGTTAAAATGAACCATAACAACTGGCTTATGTTTCCTCAGGGACTTCGGGATATGAACTTGGACACAAAATGTAGTGTAGCAATGGGATCATAAGGCAAGACTCTCAGATCCACAGGCAGCATCAGATCTCAGCAGTCCCCAAGCTTTCTTGCTTTTGGAGACTCCACCCTGCGTCTTATCAAGAGAATTAAAATGCATCCACACATTACATTACATATAATTTTACGGGAATAAAAAGAATGAGGAGAGCTTTATGATTTTTTAGAAAATAAGATTCATTCTTGTGATTTAAACTTTATGGTATTCATTAACAACTATCTGAGAATTGAGTTAATCACCATTGGCCAGTTAACAGCGTGATTTTTGTAGACACTTAACTATAAACATTTGGAAAATATAAGTTTTGTAGTTTTTTGTATTCTGAAGCCAGTGTGGTTTTTTTTTTCCCTTCCTCGTTTCTTTCAGATATTTTCATGGCCCCATGAAAAGCCTGTAGGCTTTAGTCACTGCGCCTGTTGTTCTTAAGTCGCTAAGTTGTGTCCAACTCTGCAACCCCACGGACTGCAGCACACCAGGCTCCTGTGTCCTCCAGTATTTGCTCAAATTTGCTGGAATTGGAATTTGAATTCTGGAATTTGCTCAAATTCATGTCCGTTGCATCTGTGATGCTCTCTAACCGTCTCATCCTCTGCTACCCGCTTTTCCTTTTGCCTTCAGTCTCTGCCAGCATCAGGGTCTTTTCCAATGAGCTGGCTGTTCACACAAGGTAGCCAAAGTATTGGAGCTTCACCATCAATCCTTCCAATGAATATTCAGGGTTGACTTCCTTTAGGATGGACTGGTTTGTTCTCCTTGCAGTCCTAGAGACTCTCAGGAGTTTTCTCCGCAGTACCACAGCTTGAAAGCATCACTTCTCTGTGCTCCGACTTCTTTATCGCTTTAAAAAAGGGAAGTCTTGTTGGAGTCAGAGCTTAAATCTGATTCCCAGCTAAGTGTGGCTCTCTGTGTGACCGATCCCAGCCTCGCTAGCTCCATCTGTTAATGGGGTTAATTTACTTTCAATGTTTCATATTATGGCTTTGACAAGATAAACTAAGATGATAAATGGAGGCACACAGCCCAGCACCTGACTCCTACACAGGAAGCTGACTAATTAAATACGAGCATTAAAGCAAATCAACAAAAGATACACGATTCTAGAGTTTAAAAAGCAAACAACAAATCCCTAGGGCTTCCCTTGCCATCCAGGGGTTAGAACCCCATGATTCCATTGCAGGGGGCTTGGGTTCAATCCCTGGTCAGGGAACCAAGACCCCACATCCTGTGCATAGCTCAGCTTCCCACCCCCAAATTGATTTGGATAAACTTCTCCTATTCTCCAGTAAGATCTTGAAAACGGATTTTTTTTTTTAAAGTAATTATCAGGGATTTCATTCATAAGGATTCAGAATAGTTGTATCATGTTTTAGATTTACTTTTAAATAAAAAGTTGAGTCCAGGGAATTCATGATTCCAACAACAGTTGATGGAGAGGGGGCAGTTTTCGGTCTAGTTGAGGAAAGGAGCTTCTCAAGCCCTTGGAAACAGCTGCTTGGAAACAATTAGTGTGTTAATTAGGGAGGGTTCTTATCAGATTCCTTAGAACCTCTTCTTGGCTCTTCTTTTCCTGGACCAGGGCTCTAGCTGGAAATAATACCAGCATCCCTGTCTCGGCTGACTTCTCGTAACTGAAGGTTTTCTCTCTTTCAGATCAGCCTTCCTCCCCAAGTCTGATCTTGGGAGATGGCCCTTGATGGGCAGGGTTGTGGGAGACCCCCCCAAACCCTCCTCCAAGCGTGTGATGAGCGCTCTCCTGACATGAGTCACACATGAATGACTCCAGGTGATTTATTCAACACATAGTTGGCAGTCATGGTTCTTGTCTTTTTAATTGGACGGGCAGAGAGGTGTACTGATGGATGGGAAGCTGCAGGCTGGAAAGTATGTGGGCATTTCGGAGGCTGTACTCACAGTCACTTGGCACCAGGTTAGCTGGACTGGTTTCTGTTTCAAGGCCACGTGCCTTGGTTGTCTCTTGGTATCCTGGGTGGACACGATATTCCTGACGATGTAGGAAGCCATGGGATTCAGGACACCTAACTTCCAGCTTGACTTCTCTTTTTATAAAGAAATAAATTCACTACGACTGTGAATTAGCTAGGATTTATAGTGTATTGAACTCAATAAGAATGATATATAGGGGGAAATTAGATACTTTCCAAGGGCAAGCTCTAAATAAATGAGGTTTCATCTGACTTCACTGTTTGGTTAAAAGAGTAAACGTGAGCTGGGTAATAGTCTTGTTCAGCAGACTCCCAGATGGTTCAACAACCACATCCCAAGCACCTATCGGCTCGTTTCAAACTGTAGTCATACTCCATCCTCGTCCAGACTTCTATCGGTGAGCTGACCAAAGGCCAGAAAAGTCCTGCTGTGACACTAGGAGTGAAGCCGATACGGTGGACACCAGGTTTAAGGTCCCTGATACTCTCCACAGACCCAAATCCTCAGCCAAACCCAACAAGATGGAAGATTTCAACTGTTACTGTTCAATTTCATGTGGTTTCAAAATTCAGAAGCACAAGCACCAGATTAGAGAGCCCTCCGTTGGCAGAAGTTCACTTGAAAGAGATCTGGGGGTTTCAGTCGACCACAAGCCTAATTTGATCCAACAGTGTGTCTGTTGCTAAAAAAGTTAAAAATCCTGGTAGGCTGCCTTCAAGGACATGTGGTGTCCAGACCCACGAAGGTGAGGCGACAGGGTCTCCAGGCCTGAGCAGGCCATGCCCAGAGGAGCATGTTTAACCCCGAGCATCACATGTGAAGAGAAAAAGAGTAATCACTGGGCACGTGCAATGGGGACGCAGTTGAAGACACTGACCTGGAATATGGCAGAGACCCCCTGTTGTTGTTTAGTTGCTAAGTCACGTCCGACTCTTTGTGACCCCAGGGACTGCAGCCCACCAGGCTCCTAGGTCCATGGGGTTTCCCAGGCAAGAATACTGGCGTGGGTTGCCATGCCATCTTTCAGGGGATCTTTCTGACCCAGGGGTCAAAGCTGTGTTTCTTCCAGCTCCTGCATTGCCAGGTGGGTTCTTTATCACTAGAGCCCAACCTGGGAAGCCCTTCACTTCTTTAGGTATCACTTTTCTCGCCTGTCATGTGAGGCTGACCATCTCTGCTCTGTCATCCCAAGAAGTAGAGGATGTTAAGTGAGACTATGGTAAACTCTCCTGTGGGTCACGAAGTCTCTGGTTATTTTCCCTACAGAGGGACCTCCTAACCGCTTGACTTGGACTTGAGCTGTTTCAGGAGGCAAGAGGCCCCTGGGAGCCAGAAGTGATGAGCAGAAGGCCATGGATGCAGGAGAAATGGTTCTTACCAGAGCACAGACGGACTCAGACAGGCTCCGGGGTCCTGTCCAGCATGAGTGCTCTGCTTGGGGCGTGCTTTCCAGGCACCAGCTCTCAGAGGGGCTGCAGCCACCAGGCAGGTTCCAGCCTGCTTTGACAACGCCCCGCTGTCCTGGCGTTCTTGGTCTTTCCCAGGCTTCACCTGAAAGCGGGGCCCTGCTGCCTGCACACCCGGACCAGCAGGGTGGGCCGGCGGGCAGGCGGGGACGCGGGGCAAGAGGCAGGCGCAGGCGCCTGGGTGTCTCACGTAATAACTCAGGGCTGCCTACAGCCTGGAGAGGTGTTTCACGCGCCTCAGAGGCAGATAATGGAGCATTCTTCCAAAATGAGAGAATGCGCCTGTTCTCGACTCTTGCCTCCGCCTCCCCACCTTTCCCAATGAAATAATTAAACTGGGATTTCTGGAGGGCCCTAGCGGATTCTGCGGGGAGCCGGGGAGGGGGCCTGAGCGGTGAGGGGAGGAGAGCGGCTGGGCTGGGAAGCGGTTCGGCTGGTGAGACGGGGCGAGCAGGCCCGCAGAGAAGGGCGTCGGGGTCTCCGAGGGCACCGGGGAGGGGCCGCTGATTTCTCAGCAGCCCCGATGACATATGACTTCGCACGTCTCCAGGTCTCCAGGGCTGCAGCCGGCTGTGTACCTTCAACATGTGTTTGGTATTATCGGTGTTTTTATAATAATAACTGTGGTCTTGAAAGGGACCAGAATTAATTAAAACGCAGCACTCTGCCACATTTCACGTTATTATTATCATAGGAATGCTTGCCTGCAAAGGACCTCCCTTGGGAGGGTCATCTCACCCATCCCCCCAACCTCCCACTGGGTCTGTACCCCACCCCACACACACACCCCGGTTGGCCCTCCCAGCCAGGCTTAGGAGATGACGGCAAGTGAACAGGGGGCGGGACCCGCAATTCCTTCCTGGTACTTGAATTACGATAAGTAGGACAGTGCAAGCCTTCAGGGGCTGTGCTTACAGAGTCACATGACCCCAAGGAAGCCCCCATTGGCTCTGCCCATCAGACAGCCGGAAGCTGTTATCTGAAGGCATCTGCCTGAAAGCCCCTCTCGGTTCGGAGAGACACCGCTCGGCTCTAGGTTAGGGCGGTGTTCCCCCGCATTCCCTTGGCGTGTTGGCGTGTGGGGCTGGACTATTCTCTGCGATGGGGGCCATCCTGCGTGTTGTCAGATGTTCCGCAGCATCTCTGGCCTCCACCCGCCGGCTGCTGGGAACACCACAAATGTGTCCGGACACCGTCACGTGTCACCCAGGAAGAAGGCAGAAGCGCTTCCAGCTTTATTGGCTCTAATTTCGGGACCCCAATGGGGAGCATGGTGAGGTGACCCTTTTCAGACCTACACTGAGAATTCCTTAATGGGACCTTGCCTGAGGCTCATTCTGCAATCACTGAAAGAAGGAACCAGCTGGGGCATCAGTTCAGAAGAACCGGCGTGGGGCCCAGGGATTTCCCTTCCTAAGGTTCCCAGGTAACTCTCAAGCTGCTGCTCTGGGAATGAGCCCTGGAGAACCCCGCTTGAAGGTAGGCGTCCTCACTCGCCGCACTACGGGCATCTGGGATCAGATTACCCTGTGTGTGTGTGCTGAGGGGATCTTTGCTGCAATGCTTGCGCCTGGACAAACCTCTCCTACGCACTGCAGCGTGGTGGGCAGCATCCCCAGCTTCTAGCAGCCATGAAGTTAAAAGACGCTTACTCCTTGGATGGAAGGCTGTGATAAACCTCAACAGCGTATTACAAAGCAGAGACATCACTTTGCTAATGAGCGTCTGTATAGTCAAAGCTATGGTTTTTCTAGTAGCCTCATATGGATGTGAGAGTTGGACCATCAAGAAGGCTGAGCACTGAAGAATTGATGCTTTCCAACTGTGGTGCTGGAGAAGACTCTTGAGAGTCCCTTGGACAGCNAGCAGAGACATCACTTTGCTAATGAGTGTCTGTATAGTCAAAGCTATGGTTTTTCTAGTAGCCTCATATGGATGTGAGAGTTGGACCATCAAGAAGGCTGAGCACTGAAGAATTGATGCTTTCCAACTGTGGTGCTGGAGAAGACTCTTGAGAGTCCCTTGGACAGCAAGGAGATCAAACCAGTCCTTCCTAAAAGAAATCAACCCTGAATATTCATTGGAAGGCCTAATGCTGAAGGTGAAGCTCACTTTGGCAACCTGATACCAAGAACCGACTCATTGGAAAAAACCCTGATGCTGGGAGAGACTGGCAAAAGGAGAAGGGGGGGGGGCCGAGGATGAGATGGTTAGATGGCATCGCTGACTCAATGGACAAGAATTTGAGCAAACTCTGGGAGATAGTGGAAGACAGAAGAGCCTGGCATGCTGCAGTCCATGGGATGGCAAAGAGTTGGACCGACATAGCAGCTGAATAACAGCAGTGGGCTCCTACCCACTAGATGCCAGTCCTGATCCCCGCAAACTGTAAATACCAAAATCCCCCCAGACAGGGCCAGAGACAAAACCGCTTCTAGCTGAGAACCACTGGTTTGGGGAAGGCTGTCTGGAGTCTCAGATATCCAGGTGAGGGGGGCCCTTCCACGTCTCAGGAAATCCCGCCCCTCTTCCCCACCCCCTACTCGGCTCCAGGGAAGCCACCCTCATTCAGGGAGGAGTGATGTACCGGTGTGTCATCCTCACATCTGAGGAGGGGAGCGAGTGACTTGCTGTGAATAACATCCTGAGGTTCCTGAGTGATTCACTTTTGAAAACAAATCCGAGCGGGTACTTGCAGGGCAACACGGCCCTCACTCTCTTGCCTCCCAGTAGGGTTTTCTGAGTGGCCGGAACTGGCCCTTCTCTGCCCCCCGCCCCAGCCCAGCTCATTTTGGGCACAGCCCAGACTGGAGAGGCAGCTCTTGCTAATACAGCCCAAGTTCTGTTTCAGCTACAATTTATTGCCGTGTTTTGTGGCTTATGTTTCCCCAGGGGACCACAACACACACAGGGCTGCCATCCTGTGAGTCAGCTTAGGAGAGGGGCACAGGGTGCCATCGGCCCACCCCCCCCTGAGCCAGGCTTGGCCTGGGACCTTCTGCTGCAGTCTTATACCTGGGCACAGCTCTCCTCGAGCAACAAAGTAGTAACGCAAAGAAACTGCATGGAACTAAAAATAACTGCGTGCACGCGCGGGTTGTCAAGGTCTGGATCCAGAAGGCAAAAGAAAGCAAAAGCACCCAGCTGCCACTTGTGAGGAGCCTGGAGCAAAAGCAGGGGGTCGGGAGCGAAAGCAAGTTACTGTGCTTGCGTTCCCCCTGCACGTAGCACCAGTGAGAGGTGGGCAACTGCCTAAACCCCCCTGCAACCCGGCCCCTGGACACTGCCCGCCCTCACCCCCTGTAAGGAACCAGCTCACCCCGACCTCAGAGAGTGAGTGAAGGAACCTGTTGCCCGTTCCCCTTCCCTCCTGCTGCAGCACGGGCCCAAATGGCCTTGCCTGAATTTCTTGTCTGGTCTCCGATCTATTTCTATTGGTTGTGGAGGGGCAAGAACGCTTGCGGGTGAGACTGTGCTCCCTCGTGCTTCACGCATGTGCTGCCCTCGCTCACCCCTGGCTTCAGCCACGGTCCCCCCTTTCTTTCCCTCAGACACGCTCCTTCCTCCCACACTGCCTGGCCTCCCTCCCCTGACCCCCTGCGCGTGGCTGGCTGCTCCCCGCCTCGTCTCTACCATCGCCTTCTCAGGGAAGGTGGTGCGCCTGACACGGCACTGCCCTTGTCCTGTGCTGCCCAGTCAAGCCCTGTCCTCCTGCCCGGTTCTGTCCACGGCACTGGTCCTGGCCTGCAATCGCCCTTATTTGCACCTACCGCAAGTAGGAGACGGGTTCTCCAGGAAGCAGATGCTGCGATGAGTGTAACCCTGAGAGAGGGAAGCGGAGGAAGCAGGCTTGGGCAGGAGGGATCACCGGTGTGTGAGGGTCTAAGAAGTCTCTGCAGTCCGTGCCAGGCTCCTGAGCAGAGGCTGCCCGTTGGAGGAACCCTGGGGGTGGCTGCGGTTTGGTCCTTGCCCATCGCCCTGCTCAGCCGTTGACCAGGGCTGCCTCAGGAAGAGCGTGGCCTCAGCTTGAAATCTGAAGAGGCCCTTCGAGACTCTAGTG
>SJYA01007968.1:0-21733 GCA_006410615.1 Neotragus moschatus | reverse complement strand
TCTTCTGTCAATAAACAATATATTTAGTTTTTATAATCTTGTCTCATAAGTCATTTTTCTCAGCCTGTTAATCACTCAGCTCTTCTGTAAATCCCCACAAGTTTGTCAAATCTTCTATGAAAATACTTGCAAAATGATTTGGTAATCTCTCTCCATCTCACCACTGCACAGCAGAGGTCAACAATTGATTCCTAGTTCAGATTGGAGTGCTCTTGTGTTTTGACATCTTTGCAATATCTTAACAGCTCCCTCTGTAGCTTTTTATCACTTGCTATACTTCATAGGAATTTCTCCACTGAATTCTTAGGTAAAGTAATTCCAATATTAGATCCGTGATATTAAAGGAGTTCTAACAACATTTTTTAAATATTAAAACTCATTTAATCTGTACTACATGTGATATAGTAGCCATGTGATAGAATAGCTTTGCAACAATTGTTGATAGGTTTAGTAATTTCCATGTTCTTTCAGCTCTGAGATAATCTGTATCTAAATGCAATATCAACATTTCCACATAAAGAAGCCTAAAATATGCTGCAAAATCTGCCCCTACAAAGACCCTATACATGTACATTATACAAGTTATTGGAGTTACTGAGGGACCATTGTCAGGTTCATAATTTAATTCCTCTGAAATGTATAGTGTATATAGTTAGCACAGCCATCTTTTCTGTTTCTTTCAGATTGATTCTGCATGATCATCTCTGTTGGGAAGACTCTACTTTCTTTTAAATTTCTAAGATTTTCTTTCTAATATTAAATGTTACATATCTTATAAGATGATCTTCCCTTTTCATATCACTCAACTTTAACAGTTCTCCAGATATACCTTGAGGAAAGCAAAATTGAAAAAGACACGTGAATCCCATTGTTCATTGCAGCACTATTTACAGTAGCTAGAACATGGAAGCAACCTAGATATCCATCGACAAATGAATAGATAAAGAAGTTGTGGTACATATACACAATGGAATATTATCAGCCAAACAAGGAACACATCTGAGTCAATTCTAATGAGGTGGATGAACCTAGAACCTATTATACAGAGTGAAGTAAGTCAGAAAGAGAAAGATCAATATCGTATTCTAAGGCATATATCTAGAAAAAATGGTACTGAAGAACTTATTTACAGGGCAGCAATGGAGACGCAAACATAAAGAATAGACTCATGGACATGGGGAGAGGGGAGGAGAGGGTGAGATGTATGGAGAGAGTAACATGGAACTTACATTCCCATATGTAAAATAGATACCCAATGGGCATTTGCTATATGGTTCAGGAAACTCAAACAGGGGCTCTGTGTCAACCTAGAGAGGTGGGCTGGGGAGGGAGATGGGAGGGAGTTTCAAAAGGGAGGGGATATATGTGTACCTATGGCTGACTCATGTTGAGGTTTGACAGAAAACAGCAAAATCTTGTAAAGGAATTATCCTTCAATAAAAAAATAACAACAATAAAAAGAGTTCTCCACTTCCAGAATTAACATTACTATGAAAGTTACTATTGTTGTTTTGTCTGAGTATTTTATTGTTATCAGAATCTGCATTTTTTTAGTCTTAAATCAAATATGGGTAATTGATAAATTTTAAAAGATTTTGAGCCTATTACCAGTGAAATCTGCAAGAATCTTGGAAGTATCTTGAATTTCAGTACTAAAAGCCCCTGAATAAGTATTTCTAATATCAAAGGACAGAAAAAGAGAGAAAAACATTTTTTTTCACAGTGGCCTTAAAATAATTGAATTAATCACCTGCTGCCCAACCTTCATAGTTTTTATGTTAAGGATAGTTTACCGAGAAGAAACCACTTTTGGAGATAAAACTAAGTGTCAACATCTCTCTCACTGCCAAAAAAGTGGCTTTAGAGAATCTTTAATTGCTACACATTTTAAAATGTTTGAGCACAGAAATAGTCATTAACTCATAAGCAAGCCTTAAGTCACTAGTGTGAATAAAGATAGCTTAAAAATGAATGGGTCACCTGAATATATGGTCTTTAAACTTAAAAACTGAATCTCCTACTAATAGATAATTGATCTTCATTAAGAATCTGACCCATGGAGGATTCAGGTTGATGTGTAGCAAAACCAATATAACATTGTAAAGTAAAAATAATAATAGTTTGTTTTTTTTTAAAGGAATCTGAGAAGGACATTGTCACATTAAGTCCTAGAAGCCTAATTAGTTTTTGAGTCTTTATTGAGAGCCTAATATGTCCCAGGCACCATACTGACTCCTGAGGAAGCATTAAAGTCAGCAAAAGTACATTGTAAAAATATTCATATACTCTGGAAACACAGAAGTGGGAGCACCTGCATCAGAACTAACGATGCTTCTCAAAGGGAGTGATTCAATTTGTGTTCTAAGTGATGAAGTAGAGTTAGCTAAATGGGAAAGAGATGGGAGAAATTTCCAAGCAAATGGAACAGCCCCTTCAAATTTGAGATGGCTGATAAAGGATGAATTAATTCTGAACTTTTTTGGGAAAAAAAAATGAGTGACTGGCTAGAAAAGTTGTTGGAGAGGACCACAGTAGTCAAATCATAAAGGTTTTGTTGTACTTGTCAAAGGACTGCGAGTTGTTCAGAAACTCAGAGATTTGGAGCTTGGAAGTCACATAGATAGCACAGTCCATTTTGTTTTGATTTTACACTTTAAGACCAATATGGCAGGTCAGTGGAGGACAGGTAGCAGCCCAGAAAGAATGGAGAAAGACTAATTAGGAGGGTAACATAGCCATCCAGGAGAGATATGACAAACTCTTAAAGCATAGAAGACATAGTTTTGAAAAATTTAGAAAGTATAATCTGAAGGATTTAGTGACTAATTGGGGAATATTTCAACATGTCTCCTAAATACATGATGTGCACAATTAAGTGAAGGTGGTTTTATTTTTCTAGGAAAGGAAACAGGAAGATGAGCGGGTTTTGCGGAAAAACTGACGAGTGCCATTATGTACATGTTGAGTTTGTGGAGAATATGGGATATCCAATAGGAGGTGACCAGAAGGAATTGAGCACAATGATTTCAACAGAGATTTCTTGGCCTGGTATATGGAGTCAGGCATCATTCATGTATGAAAAGTGAAAGTGTTAGTTGTTCAGTCTTGTTCAACTCTTTGTGACCCCAGGGACTGTAGCTCACTGGGCTCCTCTGTCCATGGGATTCTCCAGGCAAGAATATTGGAGTGGGCTGCCATTCCCTTTTCCAGAGGATCTTCCCAAGGTTTGATCTTTTTCCGGGATTCGATCCACAGGTCCCCGATATTGCAGGCAGATTCTTTGCCACCTGAGCCACCAGGGATCTGAGCCAGCATTCATGTATAAATTATTGTTAAAGTCAAGTCAAGTCAAGGCTAGAAAGAATACATTGGCTTTGGCAACCCAGGAGCTATTAAAAATGTTAATAGTCTTTTCATTAGAGTGGTGGAACAAGAATCGGGCTGCCACGAGATGAAGAGTGAATCAAATTTTCAGTTAACAACAAATGTAAACGACTGTTTCAGGAAGCTTCAGTGTAAAGGGACACAGATTTGAAAAAAATGATACCTAGAGAGGTTAAATGAAGAAAATACCTCTTTAAATGATATAGAGACACAAACATTTTTTATAGGTTACATGGGACTAGTAAGTAGAGGGAAGGTTAAAGATACATGAGAAAGAAAGCTAACACAGTGTGATGGGTTTGTAATTTTACTCAGGCAGAAATCCAGGTGAAGAATGATTGGACTGCTCTAGAAGAGGGCATTTGTAGGATGGGCACCAGAGGACAGCTGGGTGGGGAAGAGACTACTGATAAGAGAGGACTTGAAGTGATAGATTGTGAGGTCTCTAACATCTACAGGAGACTGGTACGTTGGAGGAACATGTAAATATTAAGCGGAAGTCTAAGTGAATGAAGAGAGAGAGATAGCAGCAGGTAATTCAAGGGCATCCAAGGATATGGAAGACATGGCAAGCTCCGTCCATTTCAGATTCCAGAGGGAGTGGCTGAAGTGAGGGTAGGTAAAAAGGGACACTTGAGTTGAGAGTCAAGGGTAGTTTCTGTGCTAACTGACATCATCCAGGATGGTGGTGATGAAGGTGAAAGAAATATCAGAAGACAGATGCTGTGGCCCATATGGGGAGTGGCCAGGACTTCAGTAGCAGTAACAATGCATAGAGAGAAAGCAGGGACTAATAGGTGAGTGACTTGTGTTTCAAAGGGGCTGATTTGCTTACCTATGCCTACCGTGTCTTTAAAAGAATATGTAAGAAACATAATGTTCATTGCCTCTGAGTGGCATCTCTTTTCTGTTAGACTGGGGGCTGTACGAATGTTTTGTATTAAAACTATCAGTGACAAATGATACAAAGTCATACTGATGAATGATAAAGTGAAAAATGATAAAACTATCATTCTGAAAGTTTCAGAATGGAGTCAGAAGAAAGGCACCCCACAGCCACGTGCCCAGCCTAACCGAGTTTCAGAGTGGGGGCTCTCGTTAATCAGGCCTGGTCTGGAGGGACGTATTGTCTTGAGGGTAGAAAGGGAGAGAGTGATCAGTGAGGACTTTGAAGGTGTTGAGGTTGTTGGTCCACAGTGACTCATGGCTCTAAATGACATTGCAAAACAGAAGCCTATCAGAAGTGACGCTGTGCTTATGGTGCCCCATTTTAAGATTAATCTACTCAATAGTTTTTAGACTAAAACCATTCAACCAGCGTCAGAAATCCAATTGAAAGTTTCCTTTTTAATTTTTGAAGAGAATATGGAGTACAGGCTAGCACAGCTCCCAAAAGCAATATTCTTTACTGTGCACAATAAATCATCAGCTTTCTATCCCATCAGTAAACTAAAGAAGCTGGCAGAAGATAATGTAGTGTTCTCATGAGAGAAAAGATTCTTGTTAACCTGTGTTCTTATCTTCTATAAAAGTTTGTGGCTTTCTTTGGTTATTGCTGCTCTTGAAAGGATAGTATCTTCCACTTAACACAAGAGACTTAGTGGTGTTTTTGTCTTCTTTATCCTGATGAAATCTGATGTATGCTTTGACTGAATAGTGACTGTAGAGGCTGACTCGCCCTAGCGAGGATGAGCAAAAATAAATGGAGCTGTAGAAAGCAGTAAAGCAAATATCTAGTGTCCTTAATGTAGCTTAATTTGACACTGTGGTTAAATTCAAAATTGCTTTGCTCTGAGCAGTCTTTCTTCCTGCCTTCTCCACCTCCCTTTTATCCTCCATTCTCAAAAGGAAGCATCCCAGACATACCTGGGAATAAAGTGATTCTAATTAGATGGTACTTCCCCGACCCAAATCATCTTTGGCTTTTGTATGTGAAATGTTATTGCACAGTTCTTTCTTCATATCACAAGGAAATATGAACAAGTCCCCTCCCCTTTCTTGTTCTCTGAGAATAGCTATATGCTCAAGACAGAAGTGTTCAGTACTGTCAGCTTGCTGAATCAGGTTCTGTGAGAGTCTGCGGCCAGCCACACACACTGCCACTATTTCCTTCCCAGCCTGCTGGGAGAGAGGCCAGGAGGCTGTTCTTTCTCCCAACCTGAATATCAAGAAGTTGTTGAAGTGTCAGGGTTTTCCTCTGTTCAGCAGAGATGTTCCTATTACTGAGAAGTCTCCTCTAAATCTGCCAGTCAGAATGACAGTTGACCAGAGACCTCTCAAAGGCAATGGACTTCCCATTAGGGTTAAGACTACTGTGGTCAGCATTTGAACACTACAGATGCTGGGAGCGGGACTATTAATTATACACAATTCCCAACCCACCTTCCCCCATAGGCACTGGGTTCTTTCCTGCCTGTAGGTAAAGGTGTCAATTTCAGCTGTATTATTTCTAGCCATAAAGTGAAAGAAAGTGAAGTTGCTCGGTCATGTCTGACTCTTTGCGACCCCGTGGACTGTAGCCTACCAGGCTCCTCTGTCTATGGAATTTTCCAGGCAAGAGTACTGGAGTGGGTTGCCATTTCCTTCTCCAGGGGATCTTCCTAACTCAGGGATTGAACCCGGGTCTCCCACATTGCAGGCAGACACTTTACTATCTGAGCCACCTGTGAAGCAGCCTAAATATCTAGCCATAAATATCCTATTAAATAGCAGTATACATAGCATTGTGCAAAACACTGCATCCAATTCAAATAAAATTGGGGAATTTTACAGTAGTTGTATTTATTTTAAAATAGAGCTTTCATAACTTTAATAAAGGCCACTGGCTGCTGCTTTTGATGGTTACGAACATTGTTGCACTTTGTAGACTGTGAACTAAATGACCCATAATATCCCCCATAACTTATTACTTTATGTAAAAGGAAATATTATATGCTAATAGATGATGTGTTTACTGCATCTGCAAAACATTGCTTAAAGGATGATTGTTAAAGAGACAAGCTAAATTGTACAAAGTTTCCCCTGGCTTCTCACGTATCAAATGCAGGAGCAGGNGTAGACTGTGAACTAAATGACCCATAATATCCCCCATAACTTATTACTTTATGTAAAAGGAAATATTATATGCTAATAGATGATGTGTTTACTGCATCTGCAAAACATTGCTTAAAGGATGATTGTTAAAGAGACAAGCTAAATTGTACAAAGTTTCCCCTGGCTTCTCACGTATCAAATGCAGGAGCAGGGTGAATACAGCTCAGTATCTGTGTATCTAGGTGTGCAAATCATTTTATACAAAATCAAGTTTTCCTATACAGAGGAATTAGTTTAAATGCCCTTTTTTTTCCCCCTTGAGAGAACTTACACATATACTATTGATAAAATATTGGAAGAGGACAGTGTTTTTCATATCTAGTATGGGATTAACCACTTCCCAGTGTACCAACCACCCTTGGAGAAATTTCTGTCTTTTTAAAATATAAATGTAAATATCACCTGAGAGAATATTGGCCAAAATATCATGAGAAGTATACACTGTACTGTAACAATAATGGGATCAGAGATCAAAGACCGGGATAAGGCTTTCAGCAGATCCTGCCCTCAAACAAGAGTGCCACTGCTACCAGCCATCCGCACGGGAGCCTTGCCTGCTCCCGGCATGCATTAGAAAGGACAGCCACTGCTCCCTCCAAAATTATCAATTGCCCCTGAAAACAGCAAAATTTCTTTTTCATTGTCTTTCTTCAATAGTAATAGACTGGGGATAAACCTGAGTAGAATTGGGGAGAGAACTATAGAGTAATACAGTGTGCATGGATGGGTTGCCACTGGAGGATTTGGGGAAGAAAAAAAATGTGTGACTAGAAGTTACTCCTCAGGTCTGAAGAACTCCTTAGAGAAGGACTAACTTTTCTTGATGCTTTTGAACTATGGTGTTGGAGAAGATTCTTGAGAGTCCCTTGGACAGCAAGGAGATCAACCGTAAATATTCATTGGAAGGACTGGTGCTGAAGCTAAAGCTCCAGTACTTTGGTTGCCTGATGGGAAGAGCCAACTCATTGGAAAAATCCTGGTGCTGGGCAAGATTGAAGGCAAAGGAGGAGAGGGCAGCAGAGGATAAGATGGTTGGCTGTCATTGCTGATTCAATGGACATGAATTAGGCAAATTCCTGGAGACAGTAAGCGACAGGGAGGCCTGGAGTGACACAGTTCATGGGGTTGCAAACAGTCAGACATGACTTAGTGGCTGAACACCACCACCAAGCTTTTCTTCAAGCATGGACTAGTGTGGAAAAATCTCTGAACTAGGAGTCAGGAGACATGGGATCTATTTCCAGCTTTCTCCTGAGTTAGATGTGTCCCCATTGAAAAGTAATAGTTCTGGACATTGATTCCTGAAAATAGCCATGTATGTGTGTGTATTAATTGCTCAGTCATGCCTGACTCTTTGCAACACCATAGACGGTAGTCCTCCCAACTCCTCTGTCCATGGGATTCTCCAGGCAAGAATCCTGGAGTGGGTTGCCATTTCCTCCTCCAGGGGATCTTCATGACACAGGGATTGAAACTAGTCATAGTTTACTAAATTATGCTGCAGTAACAAACAACCTGAAAATTTCAGTGGCTAATCCTGTTAGCTACTCATTACCTGAAGCAATGCTCTGCTTAAAGTTCGAGGCCTGAAGGGTCAGCTTCACATGGGACATGCAGCAGAGAGAAAGGAACAGTGGAAGAACACCATAATGTGGTTTAAAGCTTCGCCTCACATTCCATTGGTCAAAGGCAGTCACATGGCCTAACCTCCCTCAAGAGGAAGGAAGTACAACCCTCCAACAAGTGGAGCACCCAGGAGAAGCTCTGAGAAGGCAGACCCAGGGGAGAGGGGCAGCACAGTGCCTAGAAGTTGAAAGCATTGGTCGATGATTTGTAAAGCCTCTTCCAGCTCCAAAATTGCACATTTAAATTCATGAATTAGAAATAGCAACAATTCGTTTGGTTGTACAAATATTTTACCAGGAAAGAAGAGACTACTTTTTAAAATGGCCCAATCCAAGAATGGGCAGAGCACCTGCATGAATCAGTAGTTCATATATGCATATATAGGTTTTTATATTTAAATAATTTCAACTATTTTGAAACCAAGTTCCTGACCTTTCAAAAATTTTTGCTTGGTATTTTGATGAATACATAAATAACACTTATTTACATATGCAAAAGACCAGGCTGGATGAAGCACAAGCTGGAATCAAGATTGCATGAAGAAATATCAGTAACCTCAGATATGCAGATGACACCACCCTTATGACAGAGAGCAAAGAGGAAATAAAGAACCTCTTGATGAAAGTGAAAGAGGACAGTGAAAAAGCTGGCTTAAAATTCAATATTCAAAAACTGAAAATCATGGCATCTGGTACCATTACTTCATGACAAATAGATGGACAAACAATGGAAATAGTGAGAGATTTTATTTTCTTGGGCTCCAAAATCACTGCAGATGGTGACTGCAGACATGAAATTAAAAGATGCTTATTCCTTAGAAGAAAAACTCTTACCAACCTAGAAAGCACATTAAAAAGCAGAGACGTTACTTAGCTGACAAAGGCCTATCTAGTCAAAGCTATGGTTTTCCAGTGGTCATGTATGGATGTGAGAGTTGGACTATAAAAAAAGGCTGAGCACTAAAGAATTGATGCTTTTAAACTGTGGTGTTGGAAGAGACTCTTGAAAGTCCCTTGGATGGCAAGGAGATCAAACCAGTCAATCCTAAAGGAAATCTGTTGTGAATACTCATTGGAAGGACTGATGCTGAAGCTGAAACTCCAATACTTTGGCCACCAGATGTGAAGAACTGACTCCTTGGAAAAACCCTGATGTTGGGAAAGATTGAAGGCAGGAGGAGAAGGGGATAACAGAGGGTGAGATGGTTGGATGTCATCACTGATTCGATGGGCATGAGTTTGAGCAAGCACCAGTATTTGGTGATGGACAGGGAGGCCTGGCATGCTGCAGTCCATGGGGTTGCAAAGAGTTGGACAAGACTGAGTGACTGATGGTGCATGTGTGCTAAGTCACTTCAGTCGTGTCCAACTCTTTGCAACCCTATGGACTGTAGCCCATCAGGCTCCTCTGTCCATGGAATTCTCCAGACAAGAATCCTGGAGTGCATTGCCATGCCCTCCTCCATAGGATCTTCCCAACACAGGGATCAAACCCAGATCTCTTATGTCTCCTGCTTTGGCAGGTGGATTCTTTATGACTAGTGCCACCTGGAAGCCCTCATGTTGTGGTGGAGAGAGTGAATTGAGATGAGATGTTTTTTGAAAATTACAAAATTCTAATGCACATTTTAGGCAATAATATATTGGACCATTATAGGTTGTTGGATAGACAAATCAGCGTTTCTTCCAAGGGGAAAAATGGGTTAAGGGTACAGATTTTTTTCTATGTGTCAGGCACTTTCATGATTTTACTTATAGCGATCTGTTTAATCCTCAGAGCATCCCTTTGAGATAGGAATTACAATGACTCTGCTTTCAGATAAGAATATCAAGGCACAGAGAAACTTAGTAGATGGTACAAGGACTCTAGCCAGTACATGGTAGTTCAGTTCAGTGCAGTCGCTCAGTCGTGTCCGACTCTTTGAGACCCCATGAATCGCAGCACACCAGGCCTCCCTGTCCATCACCAACTCCTGGAGATCACTCAGACTCATGTCTATCCAGTCAGTGATGCCATCCAGCCATCTCATCCTCTGTTGTCCCCTTCCCCTCCTGCCCCCAATCCTTCCCAGCATCAGAGTCTTTTCCAATGAGTCAACTCTTCACATGAGGTGGCCAAAGTACTGGAGCTTCAGCTTCAGCATCATTCCCTCCAAAGAAATCCCAGGGCCGATCTCCTTCAGAATGGACTGGTTGGATCTCCTTGCAGTCCAAGGGACTCTCAAGAGTCTTCTCCAACACCACAGTTCAAAAGCATCAATTCTTCGGTGCTCAACCTTCTTCACAGTCCAACTCTCACATCCATACACGACCACAGGAAAAACCATAGCCTTGACTAGACAGACCTTAGTCGGCAAGGTAATGTCTCTGCTTTTCAATATGCTACCTAGGTTGGTCATAACTTTTCTTCCAAGGAGTAACCCTCTTTTAATTTCATGGCTGCAATCACTATCTGCAGTGATTTTGGAGCCCCAAAAGATAAAGTCTGACCCTGTTTCCACTGTTTCCCCATCTATTTCCAATGAAGTGATGGGACTAGATGCCATGATCTTCATTTTCTGAATGTTGAGCTTTAAGCCAACTTTTTCACTCTCCTCTTTCACTTTCATCAAGAGGCTTTTAGTTCCTCTTCCCTTTCTGCCATAAGGGTGGTGTCATCTGCCTATCTGAGGTTACTGATATTTCTCCCGGCACTCTTGATTCCAGCTTGTGTTTCTTCCAGTCCAGCATTTCTCATGATGTACTCTGCATATAAGTTAAATGACAGAGTTGAAATTGAATCCAGAGTCAGACTCCAGAATTTGTAACTAGTTGATTTCCATTTTTGCAGAGGTTATAGAGCCGTTTTCCAGTACAAAGATAATATATTGGAAAGGCTGTACTAGTTTCAGAAAGTGGCAATTAAGAGTCCACCTGGGCCAATTTCACATGAGTTATTTCATTGAATCCTCAACTAAGCCTGTGGGGGTAGGGGAGGTTTTTTCCATTTTACAAATCAGAGTTCTCAGGCACAGAGAGTTTACCTTGCCCAAGGTCACACGGTCAATTCTCCATGTAGAATTTGATTGTGAGTGCTCTGTCTCCAAAGCAACATTTTAAGAAATGATTATCAAATCCCTTCTACCAACCAAAAAGGTGGCAATCCTTATTCAGCAAGGTGAATAGCAAAGGAGCATCTCAACTTCCTTGCTCTTCACTTAAAGGCATGTGGTTTGCTTTTCTTTTTGTTTGCCCTTATAGACCCTCTGGTGAAACCCATCCATGCTTATTTGTGTTCTAGTAGCTCTATGATCCCTACTGGATTTAGACCTAGCTTTTAGTAATCCCACCAAATCAATCCCTGCTGACCAGCCCCAGGGGTCATCATAAAATACTTATGGGGTTCTCATCTATTGAATCCTCTCATCAGACAAACATTCTAACTTTTCTTTGAAAAAAAGAAAGGTAATTTTGCATCCTGCTGAGGTATAAGATAGAACTAAATTGTATTTGAATAGAAAATGTTGTTATCATTTTAGGGGTTTGATTACCAAAATAAGGAATGCCTCCTGATTCTAAGATAAGCTTAGAAGATTATCAACATTCCAAGAAAGTTTTTTAAACCAACAGCACTGGATTTCTGATCTTCAATTTTCTCCACTATTCTCAACTCTCAGAATAGCCATCTACCATTTACTATTCATCCTCTAGGAATTTTATTATGTTGCTTAAGATCACTTGAATCCAGAGGAATTTTTCTCTTTTCTTTCGTATACACAGAAAGCAATGCATGTAAGCAGGAGCAAGGGAGACATGGCTGTATTAGTAACCAGCTTCCTACAAGCTAGTGCTTTGCACTGCAGGATGTCCAGAGACCCCTGCTGCAGGCTTCAGATCTGCTGATGTTGCTGACACTTGAGCTTTTGAGGGGTTGATTTGCTCACATGTAGGCAGAGGATGGTCAGATTGAAAACTCTCTGAGAACGGTGATCTTGATGCTTTTTTCATTTCTGTATCTGCTGTAACTTAAGTCCTGTAGTCACTAATAGTGGAAGTCCACAAGTACCTGTTGAATGAATGGCTAAATGCCCTATCTCCCACCACTCCCCAGAAAAGAAAGAGCCACGTCTGACGTTTAAGACTCTCCGCTTTGTCTTACTTTTTCAACCTCATTTTCTGCCTGGTACTTTGGACACACAGCAGGCTCACAGGTCCATGATCACACCACTCTCTTCATGCCCTTTTTCCCACCTGCCTGCTCCCCTTACTATCAGAAGCCCTGACCATCGTCTGAAGGTCAACTCCAAGACCACTTCTTCTGAGACATTTATTTCTATAGATTTTGTGTTATTCATTTATTCATTCCACAGATATTTATTAACATCAACTGGGTAGCAGCCTTCCTGATAGGGCTTTACATGAATCACCTCATTTGATCTTCACAGTAATCCAGTATCTATTTATTCTTTCCTTTAACCAGCATTTATTGAACACGTGTTAGTTAGCAGACCCTGCTGTAAATGCTAAAGGTTGAGTAGTGAGAACATTACAAAACATCACAGCTTCCAGGGCTTATATTCTAATGGAGAGATGCAAACTTGGGAAACAAGTATAGCAGTAAATGAACAAGATAACGTCACATAATGGTAAGCCATTATGCAGCTAAAAGCTGCTGATATGAAAGGGAGTGACAAGAGTGGGGAATTAGAATTAACCCAGGTGATATTAAATAAGGGCAGTTTTCCATCTTATGCAACTATGCATTATCCAGTGCCCAGCATGGTGAGTTACATGCTCTGGCCATTCAAACTAGAGAACTTTGAACCTAGTGATCTATAAAGTTCTTTTTAGCTCTAAAACTGTGCTGCTGAGAGTAAGAAATAGGTAGAAGTTTTATGTGTGCAACATGAAATCTCCCTTAAAATATATATATATATATATCCAGGGGATATCTTGGCTAATCCTTGGGCCTGGGCAACAGCAACATAGTCTGCTCTGACTTCTTCCAGTCCTGTAGAGGAGAAGCAATAGTTTACCCAACCCCTAGAGTATTTTCCTTGACTTTGGAATGCATTGTATTTTTTTTCTTTGGAAACAAAAATACCTTTGTAATTATATTTGGCTTAGATGAATGCAGCAGTGAATTCTTAAAATACACAGCATGTGATAATACCAAAGAAAGTATAGCAGGAAGCCAAGGAGAGCCAATCGGGGATTAAGACTTTGCTTGCAAAGCCTAGTGTTTTCACTCATGGAAACTGCTGATGAATATTGCCAATGTAATGACAGGCAAAAGTTAACTGGTGATAACCAAAAGTGAAAAAGAATTGTAAAACCCCATGAACACTAACTAACAGGATTCAAATTGCAGACTCTCTCACCTAAATACCATTTATCCTATTCAGAATGATTTTCCCCAACCAGTATGAGAAGACTTGGCATAGGCTGCTCAGGTGTGATGATGAAGTTACATGGATTGAGGCACACATCTGTTCCTAGGACGGCTCCTTCACTGGCTTTAGCCGGAGTCTGGCCACGGTGTTTAGTTTTCCTCTGGGTGAAGCTTTATCAGAGTCAACCGGATGAATTCCACAATGTGTGCTTGGCACTCTGCTCCAGGCAGCTCAGCTAATGAACCTGGACAGTAAGCCCGCTCTCTTTAGAGATCTGAAACCTGCAAACTGCTTTGATTAATTTCTAGTTAGGTGCAGAGTGGGAAGAGGAACTGCAAGGTCAAGAATTTGCTAATCTCAGCCTTTTTTGTAAAGTGTGATTTGCAATAGAATGGGTGCTACATTTCTGCTTCAGACTTTACTGTAATGAGTTCTCTAGTTTAACCACATAAATGAGTGTGGAAACCCCCTGACAGTCAGCTCGAGAAAAAGCTTGTCCTTTGAATTAACTGTTATTTAATTACATAGTACTATGATATAAACATGTCTATGAAATACTTTATATTCAGTGTAACTTGTAGTGCCAAATGATAATTATGATGGTTTGCAGCTCTAGTGAAAGCATGCAGGCCCAGTTTAAGGATGAAGATTAATATATACAGAATAAAATGTGTCACAAACGCACAATCACCTCCTTAGGCAATATTTACATTTTTAAAAAGAATGAACAGCTTTTTAAATGCTTTATGCTCATATTGCCCCCTGAGTTTTTAATAAGGTATTCCCCTTTATAAACCTATCACTAGCTGAATAACATTTAATGAGTGATTTTTTTTTTCCTCATAGTATGACAAGCTAAGTGAAAGTCACTCAGTCCTGTCCAACTCTTTGCAACCGCATAGGCTAGCTAGGGGGCTTCCCTGGTGGCTCAGAGGTTAAAGGATCTGCCTCCAATGCAGGAAACCTGGGTTCAATCCCTGGGTCGGGAAGATCCCCTGGAGAAGGAAATGGCAACCCACTCCAGTAATCTTGCCTGGAGAATCCCATGGACAGAGGAGCTTGGTAGGCTATAGTCCACAGGGTCACAAAGAGTCGGACACGACTGAATGCTTGTGACTTGACTTGATGACAAGCTATGTTGACTGTTGGACTTTAAATGGTATTTTCTCCCTAAAGTAAAATATTAGGAATTTTCATTAGCAATGCAATAATTTTAGTTCAGAGAGGAAATGATTTTAGCTAAAGGATTTTGGTGACCTGGCCTTAATCTTCATAGTGTTTGTAATTGCCATTTTTCCGACTACTTGTTTTAATAATATAACTAGATTTTGGCCATCATGAGGATAATCTGTTTATATAATGCCATTAAAGTAGAGCGGGTCTTCCCTGGTGGTTCAAACAGTAAAGAATCTGCCTGCAATGCAGAACACCAGAGTTCAGTCCCTGGGTTGGGAAGATCCCCTGGAGAAAGGAACGGCAATCCACGCCAGTATTCTTGCCTAGAGAATTCCATGGATAGAAGAGCCTGGCAGGCTACAGTCCACGGGGTCACAAAGAGTCAGATAAGACTGAGGAACTAACACTTTCACTTTCGGAGTAGGGGGGAGTTTTGTAGTTCTTAGGAGTGTGGATTTCAGCACAGAGTCATCCAGACAAAGTGAAATGGTTTGTTGAATTTTGAATATGAAGTGTTACTTGCCCCATCAACAAAAACAAAACAAAAAACAGAGTGCTCACCATGTACCAGGAGTTGTGCTAAATGAGGAGAAGAAACATGAATAATTCAGGTCAATATTTCTCTTCTTCATTCCAAACTTGTAATTTTCCTAACGCAGCAAAGTAATTTCCTCAGCCATCCATTTTAGCTTGGTAGTGTAAATAATCTTTAAAATTAACTTAGCATTATCAAAAACACAATCTTTAATAATATTCAGGCTGAAAAAATATAATAATATTCAGGCTACTGATGATCTAAGCCAAATATTTTTTTGAAATGCATTTAAGAAATGTATGAAAACCTATACTTAGTATAAATCAAAGGTATTTGTTTAGGCTATAAAAGGATTCTTTATAAATGCAAAGAGGACTAGTTCAGCAGAGATGAAAGAACAGGAAGAGTCAGCCTCTGGTTCAGGTGTTTGTGAAGCCTCTTAAAACCAGGCTCGATTCCACAGGCAGGTTCCTTTTAAGCATCTTTTCTCCCTACTTTCTCAGCTCTTAAAGCTACAGAAATGATGAATGGGATGCAAGAATACTGGAGTGGGTTGCCCTTTCCTCCTGCAGGGGATCTTCCCTATCCAGGGATCAAACCTGCATCTCTTACATCTCTGGCACTGGCAGGTGGGTTTTTTTAGTACTAGCTCCCCCTGGGAAGTCCCTGGTGTGCGGAAGGTTTCCTATAACGCTGGTCACATATTCTACGCTCCAGAAAAAGCACCTGTTACTGCCAGACAATTAATCATAGAGTTTTCTTAATACTAAAAAATTTTATTGTGTTTATAAGAGCTAATCACAAAATTTAAACCTGCACTAGGTTTTCAGCAACACATTGTAGAGAGATTTCTGGCAGTACTTTTCGAGATGTAAATTAAATGTTCATGTATCTTTGTATGTATCAAACACAATGAAAGCTACTAGCAAGGTTGTGTTTTGCAAGTTTCAATTTTCTGTTCAGCCCTTTGCTGAGATGTCCTTGCTTGGCAAACAAAGGCTTTAACCACTTCTTCATTCATCCGTCTCTCCTCTCCAGGATCCTCATGTTTTCCTCAACTTAATTATTGTATACAGAGGGTAACTGCCTGTTGCTCATCCTTTTTCTATTTGAATAGACCTTTTCTCTCTGTCTGTCTGCAAACACAGATCAGACTTTCTTTAATTCTCAAGAGGACTCTCATGACAACCTCTAAACTGACGATCTCTTTTTGGCTTGTCAGAGGAGCTTTCTTCTTTGCCCATTGGACTGATATTTGCTCAGTCGTTGCTTATCCTGTTGAGAACAACTTCCCAGACTAAATTGCCTCTGAAGAAATCAGAAACTGACAAGTATAAAAAGTTTCTTATCTTATAAGAATAAAAGTGAACTGAAAAAAAAACTTGACATTAGCACTAAAAATACATGGATGACAGAAAACAGCAAAATTCTGTAAAGCAATTATCCTTCAGTAAAAAATAAATTAACTAAAAAATAAAAAGCTAAAAAAATACATGGATGAATCCTAGGAGTTTTAAATTAAAACACTGTACATACTTTATCATCAATAATGATAAGGGAAAAGGTGATAAAATTAATTCTTAAGCCAGTGGAAATCTACAAGTGTGTCTTACAGACGCACAGTCTACAAGGACTATTATTTTTTCCTAAAGATATATTTGTTTTATTGAATATATATCTTATGTTTCCAATAATAGACGATTCATGCCCATGGCTTCTTATAGCTCTAAGAACGTATGTTATTAAATTTCACAGGAAAATTCTCTAACTTTGAAACATGCTCTTTGATTCTTATTAATTATTGATCCTTGAACTCTTGATACCCTTATGGTAAATGTTGTTGCCAGTAAAAGCTTGCCTCAAGCCAAGGCTTTTCACTTAATACTTGTAAAAGAGCTGGTTTGATGATGATCACATAATGAATGATACTTATAAAGATTTGGTTGGACCACAGAGTTTGATTGAACCTAAGAGTTTTCAATACTTGCTTCATTCTATTCCTATAGACATTAAGACATCAATGTATCATTTCCACGTATATCACTTGGATTACATGCCAGAAGTCCATGTACTGGAGTACCAAGATCTTTGTTTTAAATGATCTCACCTGTAGAGTGATCCTAAGACTCAGGGCTCCAAATTTAGCATTATTTGCATTTCCCTCAGTGGGTCATGATGGAGAAGGCGATGGCACCCCACTCCAGTACTCTTGCCTGGAAAATCCTATGGACAGAGGAGCCTGGTGGGCTGCAGTCCATAGGGTCGCGAAGAGTTGGACACGACTGAGTGACTTCCCTTTCCCTTTTCACTTTCATGCATTAGAGAAGGAAATGGCAACCCAATCTAGTGTTCTTACCTGGAGAATCCCAGGGACAGAGGAGCCTGGTGGGCTGCCGTCTGTGGGGTCACACAGAGTCGGACACGACTGAAGTGACTTAGCAGCAGCAGCAGTGGGCCATGAACTGAGCAGAGTGTCACGAAATGAAGAATACACTGAGGGAATAAATGCTGTAGTATGTTTTCTCATCATGGTTTTCTGAATCATGTCAAATCCCTCTGTGTTTCTTTTCCATTTCAAAAGAAACATCTTTAAGCATTAGTTCAGTCAAAAAGCACAGAGAGATATTTCTTTATTTTTTGCTTGTGTGGAGTGAATATAAAACAGCAAACAGAAGAAGCATTTATTTTTAATTAGGGAAATGTCTTTTAAAGCTTTTCTAAAATAAATCATCCTTGGTAAATTAAAGGTTGTTTTGGTTGAATGCTTTTTAAAAACCCCACATAACAGCATATATTTTAAGAGATGGTGGAGTACAACCTCTGAGCAATGAAAGGTTCATAGCTCATCTGGTCACGTACAGCATAATCACCTAAGATAAAAATGAACAGCCATCCTCCGAGAGTTCCAGAAACAGGTGGTACAAATAATTATCCCAAATGTTTGGAACACTGTCGNAAAAACCCCACATAACAGCATATATTTTAAGAGATGGTGGAGTACAACCTCTGAGCAATGAAAGGTTCATAGCTCATCTGGTCACGTACAGCATAATCACCTAAGATAAAAATGAACAGCCATCCTCCGAGAGTTCCAGAAACAGGTGGTACAAATAATTATCCCAAATGTCTGGAACACTGTCGTAGCAACCAGATTCAAAAGACAAGTGTCCTGGCTCCACTATAAAGGAACAGGAGAAGGATTCTTTTGCATATCCAGTGTAGGCATTCAATGAATAAATGTGTGCGGGCTTGCCTTGGTAGAGGAACTAGTAGGTTATTTACTTATTAGCTTGTGATACACCATGTGCCCTGTGGGATGAGCTCAAGGTGACTGATGGCAAGTAAGGGTTATCTGGAGATATCTTTTCTGAAAATGGAAATTTCCATTCATATTGTAGTCTTTAAATACAGGGGATTAATATTGAAACTATTCATTACTTATAATGCTATTTTGTCCCCAGCTGTATTTGCTTTCAGCCTGTGCATAAACTGTCTGCAAATAGAGCCAGAAAAATGCCTGTCTGACCCTGAACTGATTTCATATTTCTGTGGCTGTTTTTAAACACTGCATGTTTCTGAGAAACAACAAGGTCCTATTGTATAGCATAGGGTGCTATATTCAATATCCTGTAATAAAGCATAATGGAAAGGGAAATAATGAATAAAAAAGAAAAAACAACCAAAAAATGAGATAAAGTAAAGTGGTACTGCTTGAAAAAAACAACCCTACATATTTCTGTGACTGTTTTTAGAAACATCGAAGTTTATGTTACATTAGCCATGTTTTAAGGTGTAACCAAATATGATCATTCTAGAACAGCCTTTATTGTTTCATCTTTGAACAATTCTGTATTTAGTAATTTGTGAGAAACATTTCTATAAAACAGGCTTTTATTTTCCACGAGGGGATATACGGGTGATACCATCAGTCCAGGTAAATGGAGGCACCGACCCTCCAATCCACATTTTCTTCCCCACTGCTGCTTTTGTCCTGGTGCAGATAATCTATACAGGTTTCTAGCAAACTGTATTATATAGAATATGCTGTTTTTTAAACTTTGATTTATGAGTTTATTTTAAAGAAATTAGCTTTTTCTCTGTTGAATCTGCTACCAGTATATTTGCTAGTTGGCATTATGCTTTCCATTTTGTCTTTGGTATTTTGGGGATTTATACAATGATTTGTGTATGTGAGGTGTACCAGGTTTTACATTTTCTGACTTTAGCATTCATACTTAGAAACAACTCTTCCACACGACAGTTATATAAATATCTACCTGCCCTTTATGCGGTACTTTAAGATTTTACTTTCATATACCTTTCCAGCATTCTTGTCTGTAATGCTTTTCTCATCCAAACCAGACCTTGCATACCTAAGCTGTTTAAAAAGTGAACATCTGAGAATCATATCTATGTTTTTAGAATTACTCCAAATAGTTTAGAGAGTGAGGGAGTTTCGTTTCAAAATGCCATATAATGAGTTTCAGTGCCAAAATATAATTAGGAACTATTTTAATGTGAGGACATGAACTGAGAGTAATTTGTTATAATTTTAATGATATAAATTAATTCTCATTAGATTAAGACAATGCAGATTAAAATGCCTATAATAACAGAATGATACATGTCATTATTTGGTGAATTGGGGAAAAAAATGACTAAGATATAGAGTAGCTTCTTGGGTACTAGTCCTGACTTCAGTAATACTCGGTTTGGGGTGATGGCCAGTTCCTTCTCTCTTTGAGCATCAGTTTGTTTATCTCTCAAGTGAGAGCACTGGACTTCTAGATGACCTCAATAAAGTACCCACAGAACCTAAGATTCCTACATGGACTAACGGAATAATAAAGCCAAAACATCAGCTTCTTTCTTCTAGGATGGAACATACCACTTTTCAGGAGCATGCAGCAAAGAAATCAAGGGCTAAGTTTGTCCTAACTTCTTGGAACAGTTCTCTCTCCCCAGATGAATAGGACATGGCTTTTAAAGCACTTATCTGACTTTGCTGTAACAAAGAACAGATATGTGTTTTTGTAAGCTGGACTGTTTTAATACATTTTCAATGATTGGTCACTGTTCCGTTTTAGCATTTCTTAAAGTAATGCTAAGGGCACTGCTCTGCTGAGAACATCCATAAAAAAAGGAGTCTGTCTTTAATTAGCCTGCAGTTTGGAAAACTAGCTGTCTCCCCAGGATGATATTAAAAACATGTAAGACACTTGCTCCTTGGAAGATACGTTATGACCAACCTAGACAGCATATTAAAAAGCAGAGACATTACTTTGCCGACAAAGGTCCATCTAGTCAAAGCTATGGTTTTCCCAGTAGTCGGATATAGATGTGAAAGTTGGACTATAAAGAAAGCTGAGTGCCAAAGAATTGATGCTTTTGAACTGTGGTGTTGGAGAAGAAGCTTGAGAGTCCATTGGAATGCAAGGAGATCCAACCAGTCCATCCTAAAGGAAATCAGTCCTGAATATTCATTGGAAGGACTGATGCTCAAGCTGAAGCGCCAATACTTTGGGCCATCTGATGTGAAGAACTGACTCCTTGGAAAAGACCTTGAAATGGGAAAGATTAAAGGCAGGAGGAGAAGGGGCTTACAGAGGATGAGATGGTTGGATGGCATCGCCGACTCAATGGACATGAGTTTGAGTAAACTCTGGGAGTTGGTGATGGACAAGGAGGCCTGATGTGCTGCAGTCCATGGGGTCACAAAGAGTCAGACATGAGTGAACTGAACTGAGCAAATATAATGACACAGACAGCAATTGTTCAGAAAGGACCTTGACTAGTAAACTATAGATCTTCCTCAGCTTATGACAAGATTACATCCCAACAAACCTATTGAAAATATTACATTGAAAGTGTATTTAATACATCTCATCTACCAAACATCACAGCTTAACCTAGCCTGCCTTAAACATGTTCCAGAACACACATAAGCTTATGCTTGAGCAAAATCACCTAATACCAAGCTTACTACTACTACTGCTAAGTCGCTTCAGTCATGTCTGACTCTGTATGATCGTATAGACGGCAGCTCACCAGGCTCCACCATCCCTGGGGTTCTCCAGGCAAGAACACTGGAGTGGGTGGCCATTTCCTTCTCCAATGCATGAAAGTGAAAAGTCAAAGTGAAGTCGCTCAGTCATCTCCGACTCTTAGCGACCCCATGGACTGTAGCCCACTAGGCTCCTCCATCCATGGGATTTTCCAGGCAAGAGTACTGGAGTGGGGTGCCATTGCCTTCTCCAATACCAAGCTTATTCTCTAATAATAAAGTATTTACTATCTCATGAAATTATTGACTACTGAAAGTGAAAAACAGAATAACTGTACAGGTCCAGAATGGTTGTGGTGTATCAGTTGTTTACCCTTATGATCCTGCACATGACTTGGAGAAAGTATCCTACCACACATTGCTAGCTAGAGAAAAGATCAAAATTCAAAATTTAAAGTGCAGTTTTTTTTTACTGAATGTATATCACTTTTGCAGCATCGTACAGTCAAACCATCTTAAGAACCATCTGTCTTGCTTACCTATA
>SJYA01007967.1:0-17143 GCA_006410615.1 Neotragus moschatus | reverse complement strand
GGGCAGAGGAGCCTGGTGGGGGCTACAGTCCATGGGGTTGCACAGAGCCAGAAACAGCTGAGCGACTAACATAAGCCTTGAGGTACATAGGACTTATTTTGTCTGATTTTTCAACTGCGGCTATTTCAAATTCTAAATGTAAAAACCGTCTACTCCCTGGAAGTATGCTTAACAAACTGTCACCACTGAGAGCAAGAGAGGGTGAGGCGTGAAAGAGGATCAGCCTGAAGGTCTGGGCAGCTGCACGCACTACGATCGGTGCACGCATGCTCACTCGCTCAGCTGTGTCTGTGGTCACTGTCTGTGAACCCATGGACTGTAGCCCGCCAGGCTCTGTCCACGGGATTCTCCAGGCAAGAATACTGGAGTGGGCTGCCATTTTCTCCTCCAGGGGCTCTTCCCCACCCAGGGACCAAATCTGCATCTTCTGCAGCTCTTACCGTGGCAGGAGGATTACCACTGAGCCACCTGGGAATCAGAGGCAGTTTCAAACAGGACGCAACCACTTTCTCTTCAGTGTGGCAGACTCTNATGGACTGTAGCCCGCCAGGCTCTGTCCACGGGATTCTCCAGGCAAGAATACTGGAGTGGGCTGCCATTTCCTCCTCCAGGGGCTCTTCCCCACCCAGGGACCAAATCTGCATCTTCTGCAGCTCTTACCGTGGCAGGAGGATTACCACTGAGCCACCTGGGAATCAGAGGCAGTTTCAAACAGGACGCAACCACTTTCTCTTCAGTGTGGCAGACTCTAAGAGGCTCTGTGGACCCTCAGAGTCCAGCTGATGTATCCATGGAGGTCGGCACAGAGGGGTGAGGAGGGCTTGGACACAAGGGAAAGAGGCATTGGGTGGAAGGGGCCTTGAGAGCAACAGTTACTCCCTGGGATCTGTGAACAGGGGCAGAGCTGAGCAGAGAAGTCTGGGGCAGAAAGGCAGGAAAGAGAAGGCACCAAAAGGCAGGGTCTCACTGGCCTGAAAAACACAAGACAGTAAACCATGCCTCTGTGAATTCAATATCACAGTAATCCAAGTCTATGCCCCAACCACTAATGCCGAAGAAGCTGAAGTTGAACTATTCTACAATGACCTACAAGACCTTCTAGAACTAACATCAAAAAAAAAAAAAAAGATGTCCCTTTCATCATAGGGGATTGGAATGCAAAAGTAGAAAGTCAAGAGATATCTAGAGTAACAAGCAAGTTTGGCCTTGGAGTACAAAATTAAGCAGGACAAAGGCTAATCCAGTTTTGCCAAGAGAACGCACTGGTCATAGCAATACTCTCCTCCAACAACACAAGAGACAACTTTACACATGGACATCACCAGATGGTCAATACCGAAATCAGACTGATTATATTCTTTGCAGTCAAAGATGGAGACGCTCTATACAGTCAGCAAAAACAAGATCAGGAGCTGACTGTGGCTCAGATCATGAACTCCTTATTACTAAATTCAGGCTTAAATTGAAGAAAGTAGGGAAAACCACTAGACCATTCAGGAATGACATAAATCAAATTCCTTATGATTATACAGTAGAAGTGACACATAGATTCAAGAGTTGAGAACCCATAGAGTGCCTGAAGAACTATGGATGAGAACCCACAGAGTGCCTGAAGAACTATGGATGGAGGTTCATGACATTGCACAGGAGGTGGTGATCAAGACCATCCCCAAGGGAAAAAAATAGAAAAAGGCAAAATGGTTGTATGAGGAGGCCTTACAAATAAATGAGAAAAGAAGAGAAGCTAAAGGCAAAGGAGAAAAGGAAAGATACACCTATCTGAATGCAGAGTTCCAAAGAACAGCAAAGAGAGGTAAGAAAGCCTTCCTTAGTGATCAATGCAAAGAAACAGAGGAAAACAATGGAATGGGAAAGACTAGAGATCTATCTCTTCAAGAAAATTATAGATAACAAGGGAACATTTCATGCAAAGATGGGCACAATAAAGGATAGAAACAGTATGCGCCTAACAGAAGTAGAAGATATTAAGAAAAGGTGACAAGAATACACAGAAGAACTATACAAAAAAGATCTTAATAAGCCAGATAGCCACGATGGTGTGATCCCTCACCTAGAACTAGACATCCTGGAATCTGAAGTCAAGTGGATCTTATGAAGCATCACTACGAACAAAGCTAGTGAAGGTGATGGAATTCCAGCTGAGCTATTTCAAGTCCTTAAAGATGATGCTGTTAAAGTGTTGCATTCAATATGCCAGCTAATTTGGGAAATTCAGCAGTGGTCACAGGACTGGAAAAGGTCAGTTTTCATTCCAATCCCAAAGAAAATCAACGCCAAAGAATGTTCAAATTACTGCAAAACTGTACTCATCTCACACACCAGCAAACTAATGCTCAAAATTCTCCAAGCTAGGCTTCAATAGAACGTGAACCAAGAACATCCAGATGTTCAAGCTGGATTTAGAAAAGGTAGAGAAATCAGAGAACAAATTTCCAACTTCTGCTGGATCATACCAAAAGCAAGAGAATTCCAGAAAAACATCTACTTCTGCTTCACTGACAATGCTAAAGCTTTTGACTGTGTAGATCACAACAAACTGTGGAAAATTCTCAAAGAGGTGGGAATACCAGACCACCTTACCGCCTCCTGAGAAATCTGTATGCAGGTCAAGAAGCCACAGTTAGAACAGGACATGGAACAACAGACTGGTTCCAAATAGGGAAAGGAGTATGTCAAGGCTGTATCTTGTCACTCTGCTTATTTAACTTATATGCAGAGTACATCATGTGAAATGCCAGGCTGGATAAAACACAAGCTGGAATCAAGATTGCCAGGAGAAATACCAATAATCTCAGATATGCAGATGACACCACCCTTCTGGCAGAAAGCGAAGAACTAAAGAGCCTCTGGAGGAAAGTGAAAGAGAAGAGTGAAAATGTTGGCTTAAAGCTCAACATTTAGAAAACTAAGATCATGGCATCTGGTCCCATCACTTCATGGCAAACAGATGGGAAAACAATGGGAACAGTGAGAGACTTTATTTTGGGGGGCTCCAAAATCACTGCAGATGGTGACTGCAGCCATGAAATTAAAAGACGCTTGCCCCTTGGAAGAAAAGCTATGACCAACCTAGACAGCATATTAAGAAGCAGAGACATTACTTTGCCAACAAAGGTCTATCTAGTCGAAGCTATGGTTTTTCCAGGCATCACATATGGATGTGAGAGTTGGACTATAAAGAAAGCTGAGCGCTGAAAAATTGATGCTTTTGAACTGTGGTATTGGAGAAGACTCTTGAGAGTCCCTTGGACTGCAAGGAAATTGAACTAGTCCATCCTAAAGGAAATCAGTCCTAAATATTCATTGGAAGGACTGACGCTGAAACTGAAACTCCAGTACTTTGGCCACCTGATGTGAAGAACTGGCTCATTGGAAAAGACTCTGATCCTGGGAAAGATTGAAGCGGGAGGAGAAGGGGCCGACAGAGGATGAGACGGTTAGATGGCACCACCAACTCTATGGACATGAGTTTGAGTAAGCTCTGGGTATTGGCGATGGACAGGGAAGCCTGGCGTGCTGCAGTCCATGGAGTCACAAAGAGTTGGACATGACTGAGCAACTGAACTGAACTGAATCGTCCACATGCCCATGGTCGCCTGCATCTCAGACCAGCTCCCCCCTCCCCAGTGGCTCTACTATCGCTGTGGTATTCTCTTCTTAGTGTTCCCCGAACTGCCTTGCTCCAGCCTCCATGGTCTTGGCAGCAGGAAGGAGGAAGGTGTGGAAGGAGAGAACACCATCTCCTTTTAAGGAAATGACCTACAAGTTGCACCTACAAGATTCACAGCCCTTTGGTGAAACCCAATGTGTTGCCACACCCGAGGCAGAGAACCTGGGAGATGGAGCCGGTGTCATGGGCAGCCTGGGTGAAAGTTCCATAACCGTGAAAGAGGGACAGATGGCCGCTGGGGTGTCACCTGTAGTTTCTGTTACAAAAGCACTTCACCTAAATTAATAAACCAGACCTTTCTGAGCAGTGCGGTAAGAATGGCCCAAGAAAATGATGGGATCATTAAACAAGAGGAGTGAGGAGGGGCCAGCAAGACAAGCAAGATGATTAATTCGTGTGGGGATGTTGTTTGTTTTATTGAGTTATGCTTGATTTACAATATTGCAATAGTTCCTGGTATACAATGAAGTGATTCAGCTATACATAATTCTCGTTCAGATTTTTTTCCATCATAATTTATTTGACAAGATAGTGAGTATACTTCCCTGTGCTATATAGGAGAACCTTGCTGGTTATCTATTTTATACATAGAAGCTTGTATCTGCTGATCCCATACTCCTAATTTGTACTTCACCACCTCCCTCCTTTGATGACCCTGTTTGTTTCCTATGTTTGTGAGTCTATTTCTGGTTTGCAAGCAAGTTCGTGTATCAAATTTTACATTCCACATATAAGTGATATATTTGTCTTTCTCTGTCTTACTTACTAGGATAAGCTCTAGGTCCATCCATTGCTAAAAATGGTATTTCATTCTTGTTTGTGGCTAAGTAATATTCCTTTGTGTATATGTACCACATCTTCTTTATTCCTCTGTCCATCCCTCTGTCAGTGGACAATTAGGCTGCTTCCATGTCTTGGCTCTTGTAATCAGTGCTTCTATGAACATGGGGGTGCATGTATCCTTTTGAATGGTTTCACTTTTTGTGGATATATACCCAGGAGTGGGATTGCAGGATGGTAGAATGGCTCCATTTTTAGTTTTTTAAGGCACCTCCACACTGTTCTGCATAACGGCTGCCCTAAGTTACCTTACCACCAGCAGTATAGGAGGGTTTCCTTTTCTCCACATCTCACATGGGGTGTTCTAATGAACCTCCCAAGGGACACAGCTCCTACATTTGGAGACCTGGCCCTGGAGCTAATGAGAGACAGTGGGTTTGGAAACCCACACGACAGTCATGAATGCTCTGCCCTAGGACTGAGAGATGAGCCTACTCGAGGCCGGTCCAGCAGGCTCACAGCACTGTGAGTGAGTTCCTAGACTGTCTCCAAAAAGGCACTGTAAATCCTACTCCCCATTACTGTTGCATGTTCCCGATGGCACTGGAGCTTAACCTTGGGGGAAGAAGAGTCAGTGTTTGAAACTTTGACTGATAATGACTTCTCCTCACTGAANCTGAGAGATGAGCCTACTCGAGGCCGGTCCAGCAGGCTCACAGCACTGTGGGTGAGTTCCTAGACTGTCTCCAAAAAGGCACCGTAAATCCTACTCCCCATTACTGTTGCCAGTGGCACTGGAGCTTAACCTTGGGAGAAGAAGAGTCAGTGTTTGAAACTTTGACTGGTAATGGCTTCTCCTCACTGAGCCAGCTGCTGCCTTCTTGATGCCAGTTCCTTGTTGTGTGTGTGCACTTTGGTGGGAACGAGCGACAAAGACAAACGCAGAAGCGCTGGGAATCCTGAAGCCACCTCTCGACTCACCAGCTGCCTTTTCTTGCGGGAGCCAGCACTTCACAGTCTCCCGAGTGTTTCAGCCCCATGGCTCTGTCACCCATTTTTAAGGTCTTTACACCAAAAAAGTAGGATTCATGTCAAATGGGTGGATGCCATCACTTTCACCTGGCAGAAGAAAGGGTCTCTGGCTGGAATGAAGTTGGCTCCAGAGTACAAAGTGGTCCCTGCTCCAGGCTGCTTGGCAAGATTCTAGCTGAACTGGGAGCCAGCGGCCCAGTGCTCTAGAAGTTGAGTGGAAATGTCAAGTGCTGAGGGAACGTGTCAGATGTGGCAGACAAGGGGGCACTTTTCTAACCCCCAGATCTGTGGCAGGCTCTCAGAATCACAACTCTAAGAATGCAATTGTGTCTGGTGACATTCTGTGTAGGATATTTAGATTTACCCGTGTGCAGGGTAAACCAAGAGTCAAATGAAGTCCGGGGGATGCTTGGCAGTTTGCGTTTCTTGCCAGCCAGCAAGGTACAATTAGCAGAGAAGTAAAGTTCTGCCCACTTTAGTAACTCTGTGAACTTACGAGGCCAATGTAGCAAAGAGGCACCTGATGGAAACTAAGACTGACGGAAGACGTCATGCATGTGGAGCACTTTACATACGCCACCTCATTTACCATCCCAACAATCCTCAGGGAGGGATTTTGTTACTCCTACTCTACTGATAGGGAGCCCAAAGTTCTGAGAGGTTAAGTCACTAAACCAAGGTCACACAGCTAGTAAACTGGCCAAGATATAAGCCCAAGTCAGTCTTCACACGGTAACTCAGGGAAAAGGAGGTTTAAGAAGAGGGTCTTCCCTGGTGGTTCAGTGGTTAAGACACCACGCTCTAAATGCAGGGGGCATGGGTTCAATCCCTGGTTGAAGAACAAAGATCCTGAAGGCAAAATAAAGAACAAGCCATGCTGAATTTATTTCAGCTTAATATTTATGCCGTGTCTTAAATAGGGCAGGATAAGACAAAACTTAGGAGTGAGGTATTGGATATCACGTCATAGGACGAATGAGAAGTGGTAAAAACACATTATCAAAAATAAATGTGCAGGATATACATGAAGGAGTACAGAGCAGGGTGAAATCATCATAAAGGGACTATACCAAGACTTTTTACTAGGCGTGTTGTATAAAATCCTGTACAGTGTTGCTATAAAATGTAATATCTATAGTAAGATTAAAGTCTATTTTAAAACTAAGCTAAATAAGAACAGAAAAGTAAAAATATTATATGTGGCAGCAATCTAGCTTATTGAAAGAAATATGGAACCTACCAGAATGATTAAAATTAGAGGACTGAAAATACCAAATGTCAGTAAAAGTCTCAAGCAGCTGAACTCTCAGACGCCACTTGGTCAGAGGTTAAACTGGGTCTTTTTAAAACTGTTTAACATCCTCTACTAAAGCTGAACACACACCTGCACTTTGGCCTAGTAGTTCCACTTCAGGTAAATACCCAACACAATGCAGATGCGCGTCTGCCAAACACCCAGGCACGTCTGTCTGTGACGGCCAGGAACTGGACAGAACCCAGATGTCTCTTCAGCAGACAGACATTTCCAACCTTTGGGCTTTAAAGCCATTCATGATTTCCTGCTGTTTCGCTGATCCAACTTGATCCTCCATTCCTTTTCCTTAAAAGCTCAAAGTTCCAAAAAGGCAAAGTATCTCAATACAGGCCCCTGCCGGGTGCTGCAGGGAAATGATGTTGAATACCCTAGGGCTTCTGCTGTCAAGGCAGCTGGGGTCAGAGGATGAAGGACTATGAAAGGACTTGGGAGTCACACTACTTTATATAAAATACTGAATTAATAAAGACCTATTGTATAGCACAGGGAACTCTACTCAATACTCTGTAATGACCTATGTGGGAAAAGATCTTAAAACCAGTGGATATATATCAATATAGAGGTATAACGATTCACTTTGCTCTAAAGCAGAAAGTAGCACAACATTGTAAATCAACACAAATCCAAGAAATCCAATAAAAATTTGAAAAAAGAACAAAAAGGGCTAGGGAGTCAGACAGACAATTCACTACCCTAGGAAGGTTTGCCTGTACTTACATTTCAAAGCATAATAAAAGCTGGATCCACCCACTTCTGTTCCAAAGGGCCATAACAATCCAAGGACACCAATGTTTTGATTTAAAGAAAGAAGCGATTCACAAAAGGGCTAATAAACTTATAAAAATGTCCAAGCTCATCAATACTCAAAAAAGAAACAAAACCCAGCACAATTTTTGTAAATGTTTTGACATGAAGTGGTGGAAAGTTAGAGATAAGCTTTCTCACTCACAAAGGGAGGGAAGAGGGCAAAGGTGCCTTGATGCTGAGTCACTGAACACCTGAACTCGCATATACGTCTTGTCTTCTTCTCGAATCATCTAGGGAAATGATAGTGGGCCCATGCAAATCACAGGGTTAATCTTGGTAGCAAACCCAATAGCCCAACCACAGGAGGTTGATTAAATACATTATGGTGTATCTATCCATTCTGAAATGCTGCAGGAAAATAATGACACAAAAATATATTCACAATATATCATTTGCAAAGTGTATTGAATGGATACATAAATCTATGCATAGACACGTGAATAGAAACACTCAAAGTCTACACACCAGATTGGTGGGAATATGGGATGTTTAAATGCCTTCGTTCTATTTATCTATGTTTTGAAAGTTTTCTAAAATGAATTCCCATGACTACTGGATTAAGAAAAACAATAAACATTATTATGTTCAATAGTATAAAAGAGTCAGCTGAGAACTGGCTGCAGCCTCGTGGTTCCCGGGCAGGAGCCCACCCCACACCAGCTCCACCCACCCACTGCCTCCTGCCCCGGGGCTTCTCCAGCCTTGAAAGCCAGAGCCAGCCTCTGTGATGGGGGTTGGCAAGAGAGCTTGTGATGCTCCTGGCTCCTGGGGGAGGAGGAGTGAGATGCTGTCAATGTCTCCTGACCACCGCCCACACACACACAGACGTGAATGCTCCCTACACAACTGCCAGTCTTTGCAGGATTAACAGATGAGGTCACTAGGACTTGAATCCGTGTAACTGAGCTGGCTGCCACCTCACCACCAGACACAATGTTTCTAGGAAATATATTCCAGGTTCCAAAACACTGATTTATTAGCAGTTTCTGGCAGCTGACACACGAGTAAACTGGAAAATGCCCAATTTCCTCTTCTGGCAATTAGGGGTTGTTCAGTGCCAGCCAGCAATGAGGATTCCTGGAGGAGGGCTGCCCTCAAAGGTTCCATCTCTTGCTACTGGCTCAGGGACTGTTAAGTAAACCCACGCTACGTGCCAGTGGAATTTGCAGGTTCACTGACTATGGACACGGGGGCTGGTCAACTCTGCCAGCCTCCACGGAGACGCCTGAAGGTGCTGAGGATGACGTCACAGGACCCCGGCGAGGCGGCCATCATACTAAGTGAAAGACAAATATCGTAGGATATCACTTACATGTGGCATCTAAAGCACGCCACAAATGAATTTATCTATGAAGCAGAAATAGACTTACAAAGAGAATAGATTTATGGTTGCCAGGGGGAGGGAGTCGAGGGAGGAAAGGACTGCCAGTTCGGAGTTAGCCGATGAAATAACAAAGCCGTACTATATAGCGCAGGAAACTATACTCAATATCCTGTGATAATCCATAATGGAAAAGAACATGAAAAAGATATATACATACTGTATATATATATATTATATATATATAACCAAATCAGTTTGCTGTGCAGAATTCAACACGTGGTTAATCTAAATAAATGAAAATAAGAGCTAGGTATAAAGTCACATGTTCTTATTGCCATGCCACTTCCAGAGGTACTTCAAATATATCCTTCTGCCCTTTCTCTTCAAGCTTCTTTACTTTGTTTTTATTTATTTATTTATTTTATTATTTTTATCTGTGGCTGTCCTGGGTCTTTGTGGCTGCTCTCTAGTTGCGACTCTGGCTTACCTGCCCCACGGCATGTGGGATCTTCCTGGACCAGGGGTTGAACTTGTGTCCCTGCACTGGCAGGTAGATTCTTACTTGCTGGACCACCGGGGAAGTCCCCTTCAAGCTTCTTAAAGCTACATTAAGGACCAGCTTCTGTAGCTCATGAATCTAGTTAATCAAAATGATTTGTTAAGCCCATTAACTGTCAAGAGTTCAGGTTTTAGGAACAGAAGTCAACAGACTTTGGGCTATGGCAGCTCAGCCAGCCTCCCAATGACTTGGAAATTGGTGAGTTTGTAGGGTTCCCTCACCAACACTTATGAAGCAGGCAGAAATGAAGCTGAGTTTGGGGACAACACTGTCCTCCTGTCTAGGTTATGGGGCTGCCCTACAAGTGAGTGAAGGACCTCAGCAGTAGGGCCAGGCCTCCCTCAGCAGCCACATGGTCAAATCTAGAAGGAAGACCAAGAAATGGGAGCGAAAACAAAGTGCTTTTCTGTGCCAAAGTGCAGTGTTATAGTTTTAGTGTATCCATTCCAAGAGCAAAAAGTATAGTGATTTAACAATTCTGTGCCCAGCTTTGCTAGGTGCCAGGGAAGGCAATAGCAATCCACTCCAGTACTCATGCCTGGAGAATCCCATGGACGGAGGAGCCTGGTAGGCTACAGTCCATGGGGTCGCTAAGAGTCGGACATGACGGAGAGACTTCACTTTCACTTTTCACTTTCATGCATTGAAGAAGGAAATGGCAACCCACTCCAGTATTCTTGCCTGGAGAATCCCAGGGACAGAGGAGCCTGTTGGGCTGCCATCTACGGGGTCGCACAGAGTCGAACACGACTGAAGCGACTTAGCAGCAGCAGCAGCAGCAGCAGGGTGCTGAAAAGAGTACCCAGGGTTACAGCCCTGAGGAGACTAGTTCAGCTTGGCATAAGTATTTACAGGACTACCAAAGACTATAGGGACACGTATTTTACAGGGCAGAGGACATTTAAGATGAACTTTGAAGGATATATAGGAGTATGCCAGAAATAATAAAGGGGAGCAAAGCCCTGAAGAGGTGAGCAGATGTGGCAGGTTTAGGGGATATGAGTGGAGTAACCAGAATATAGTGGGGCTTAACAGGGGTTGCTATCACATGAGATGAGAAAGAGAAGGGTCAGATTATGAAAGATTGTATGCATGATGCTAAGAAGCTTGTGTAGTCTGATCATAAAATAAAGATCTCCTGATGCTTTACTAGAGCCTTGCTTCTAAGCATCATCTGATCTCTTAAGGATGAAAAACAGCGTTCTTATCTCATTTCTTTGTTCATCTTTTTAATCTCAAATGAGTACTTTAACCATCACAATTTCTTGTTCTTCCTTACTCTGACATGAAGTTGCTCAACAATGGAGTAATTCATTTCTTTATATCTCAGTATTGCCCTTTTGAAGATTTCAGGCTTTATAAAAATCTGAATACTCATGGCTATTGTTACGCAGGGATAGCCTGAAGGCACTTCCAAAGCACAGCAGAGAGGGTAGTTTCCTGGGGACAAAAGGGCCTGTGTTAGATCTGATCCTGGGGCTGTGGCACTAGGGCACTGGGAGGGAGATTAAAATGCAGAGTCGTCGGAAACTGAGCTGAAATCCACATTAATATCAGCAGCGAGTCCAACTGCACAGTCTCCACAAACTCTCCCACGACGCTGAGAACATACGCATTCAAGGCACAGTAAGTAATGCCAGGCTTCATAACCCCCTTCCTTTCCACTCATCCCAGATAGCTGTGATACCAGCTGTATACAGCAGCCTCCACATTTTATTTCTCTGACTCTGACCTCTTTTGATGCCTGCATCCACCTGCCTACACAGCATCCCAACTCACACTTGACAGATCTTGATCTTTGCATCCCCCCTGTGGCAGAATGTATTTCCCAAAGAGGGCGACAGGATATCCACCACCCCATATGCTCCTGTAGAATGTGATACTGACACCTCCCCCCCCCATGGAGATCCAGGGCCCATGGTCCCTGCCCTTGAGCTTGGCAGACCTCTATGGCTCCCTCAAGCAATAGAGGATAGTAGAAATGAGCCAAGGGACTTCTAGGGCTGGGGCATAAAATGCCACACCCTTTCATCTTGTCTGAGTCTCACTCTTGGAGCCTGGCCCCCAGGCGGGGAGGGACCGAACTCGTGCAGAAAGGCTGGGTGTAGGGGTTATGGCCAACAGCCAGAGTCAGCAGCAGGCGTGCACGGAGCCTCAGCCGGCCCAGCCAGCATGTGAGCCGTCTCACCCACCAGGTTCCCCGCTGAGTTCTGCCCACACAGCAGGCTTGTGAGCAGAACTGAGTTTGGGATGGTCTGTCACTCAGTGATTGATCGCTGAAACCCCCAGTCCTGCTCCCTTCTCCCCCACCTCCCCACCCACCTGCTTCTCTTTCTCAGATATTAGAAATGTTGATTACCCCATGACTCAGACACTCACTGTTTGCTCACTTCTCACGTCTAAGCTACCAGCAGATTTAGCTGATTTTACCTTCAAAATACATACAGAACCCATCTGCTTCCCATTACTTCACTGCCCATGCCCCACAAGCCACTGTCATCTTGGAGGACGGTGGCAACAGTCCCCGCCCCCCAGCATGTGGAACTACCCCCTCCTCTCCCGGAGAGATCACATCCTGTATTGCCTTGTTATTTCCCTCATGTCCTGTCTCCTCCGACAGGTAGGTGAGCTGCAGGGGGCAAGACCATGGCTTGTGCGCTGCGGCAGCCCTAGGAACAGAACAGACCTGGAAGTGGCAGGCATACAGTGAATGTCTGCGACCCAGACGCTGAAACCTGCAGCAAAGGGCACTGTCAACACAGAACGAGAGTCACTCAGAGGAGCCCACCTTTGTTTCTGCCTCCTTAACTCAGACTTTTGTTCTTAATGGACAATACAACGCAAATTGGCTTCTTTGCAAGATATGGTCTTAGACGAGCCATATCTCAGCTCTAACGTTTTCCTTGTCTCCAAAACAGGAATAGTAAAACTCAGTTCTTGCAGGGGTCTTTGAAGAATGAGAAAGAGTATGAAAAGTCCCCACCACACAGAAGACACTGAGTATGATGTTAGCATTGTTGTTGATATTAATAAAAGTGGCAATAAAATTGGGCCATGAAGGAGTTTTCATCCTGGGGGACTAGGAGTCATGGAAGGATTTTAAACAAGAAGTTACCCAGTTAGATTTGTGCTTCACAGAGCTCTCTGTGGACCTTGGAGCCTCCCAAAACTCCCTCTGGGACATTCTGCGTTGTGGATGCACGGGCTTCACTGGAGTGTCCCTAGGTCTCTCTAGATCTCAGTGAGTCTGCCTCCCTGTTAAGGTCAGAACCACTGGGATGGGAAGAAGGTGGTGAAGTAAGCAGACAGGGCCGGTGAGAGATATGAAGAGGTGCCAAGTCAGGAAAACACGCGGACCTACAGGGACCACGTAGTAAGGGCCTGAGGCTTCCCATCAGCAGTCACGTGAGGGAGCTGCCCTGGTATCGAGCCCAAACCCCTGTCTGAACTTCAGATGCTGCAGCCTCTCAGGAGACCCCAGACCAGACCTGTCTAGTTAAAATGCTCCGGATTCCCAAGTCACAGAATCTGTGTGCAGCAACACACTTACTGTATTAAGACGCTAGTTTTGGTGTAATTTGTCACAGTGCAATAAATGACAGATCCCTTTAACTTCCTCCAACTCCATTCCTGGGCATCACTGCTTTGACCCACTTAATAATCCCATCTTTATAATATTTTTGCACAGGGACCAAGGCAAATGGACATCAGAGCCTAACTCTTAGACTCTGCACTGCACAACCTCCCAGCTTCCTTTCCAGAACAATATAACATTTGCACCACACTCTAAAGCTTACGGATTGCATGATCACAGTTCATCTTCACAGGAAACTTAGAGTCAGGGAAACACTTGTATTTCCCCATTTTGTAGTTCAAAAAATTGAGGCTCAGGGGAACTGAAATGATTTGTCCAAGGTCACAGAGGCAGTGAGTGGTAACAGGAATTCAAACCAGGTCTTCTAATTCAAAGCCCAGCCTCTCTCTGTATTAGTTTGCTGGGGCTGCCATAACAAAGTAGCATGAACAGAATGGCTCAAAACAGTAGAAATGTATTCACTCACAGATCTAGAGGCTGGAATTCCAAACTCAAGGCGTCAGCAAAGTCCTCCTGGAAGCTCTGAGGGAAGATATGCTTCACACCCTCCCAAGACCCTGGTGTTGATGGCAGTCTTACCCACAAGTCCCCTGGCTTGTGACTGCATCATCTAACCTCTGCCACCATCCTCACGTGACTTCACCTTATGCTGTGTCTCTCTACTCTTCTTATAAGGACAGCAGTGTTACTGGAGTAAGGGTCCACCCTAAAGACCTGATCTCACTTCTTAACTACATCTTAACTATACCTGCAAAGACCCTGTGTTCAAATAAAGTCCCATTCACAGACACCAGGGCTTAGGTTTTCATCGTGTCTTTTGTGGGGACGCAAATTAACCCAGAAAACCTTCATAGTTATTTTCTTGCCTGTTAGACAATCTACAGCCAGTCACTGAACTGGACCTAAGCAGGGGATTCTTGGGATTCTCCTTGCCAAGTGAAGCCTGGGAGAATTCACAAATGGCCACGAGGGGGCACCATTTGACCAGACAATAACTAAGATATGTGTTGGTTTATTAAATTCCTTCATGAATTGTTTCATTTTATTTCTTAAATTAGGATCTTCCCATTTGATAATCCAGAGAGATTCAAGGATTTATTGGTTTTCCAACTGCAGGTTTCTGAGCAGCTTTAAAACTCACTGCTCCCACCTTTGGAGCCAAAACCTTGGAGCCACCCTGTGCTGCTAGGTTCTTCAGGAAGAGGGTGTCTCCTTGGTACTTATTCAGAGCACTCCCTTGGGATGAGCTCAGTTAGAGGGGCCAGGAGCTCCCACTTATCCTGAGATTCAAGTGAATTCAAAAGTACGTGGAGGAGCAGGATGGTCATCCCTCTGGGACTGGCTCAAGCTCCTATCTCGCTAAGGGAATTTCAGCTCTCAGAGAAGCTGCCCAAGAGGAGAAGTCTGCTCTGGCCCCCACTTCCTCCCCCACCTGCCCCCTTACCCCTCTCTTTCCTCATGTCCCACAGACTCACCCCCAAACCCACAGCACATCAGGTCCCCAAAAGTCCTCAAGTTCTCTAGACCACATCTCCAACAAAGAAAATCTCCAGTCCCTGAGGGTCAGTAGTGAAGAAAGGCCCCATGTTACTCACATTCAGTGTGCAGCTTGCAAGCTGAGCAAAACAGGGGCAGCAGGAAAACCCACAAAAGCAGCCTCAGAATAACTGTCCCTGAGCCCCAGCTCGGAGTGGTTCACCTATCCAGGGGATGCTGGCTGGCAGCCTTGGCACAGACTGGGGGCTCCCCTGGGATGGTTTAAAGACTTGTCATGGTCTACATGGGCCTCCCTGGGGCTCAGACGGCAAAGAATTCACTTGCAACCCGGGTTCAATCCCTGGGTTGAGAAGATTCCCTGGAGAAGGAAATGGCTACCCATTCCAGTATTCTTAGTAGGAAAATTCCATGGACAGAGGAGCCTGGCAGGCTGCAGTCCTTGGGGATAATGAAGAGTCAGACATGACTGAATGGCTAACACATTCACATAATCTCCATGGCCATCATTCCTGTTCCCACACAGGTGGTACCAGCTTCCACTGATCCAGTCACTGATCCCACACATATCCGGGGGCATCTAAAAAGTGCCTGGATCCAGAGCAGGTGCCAGAGAGGGAAAAGGGGAGCACAACAGTGGTCAAGTGGTCCTCAGACACTCCCGGGCCCGAGGCTTCAGACTCCCGGCCCGATGACACTGAGCCATGGCTCAATTATGGAGTCAAGAAACTAAAAGAAAGAGAGAAACTGAACAAATTGGGCTGTAAGAATGGAAATGGACCATCTCAACAAAGGGGATCAGGGAAAGTCCGGGGTTTCAAGAGCCTCCTGAGAATGGTGAGAGAGTGCGGAGGGAGCCCTGCACACACACTCCGTCTCCCCACCTTTGATGGCTGACATGGCATGGCTGTAGCCCTGGAGAGCTCTGCTGACTGGGAAGTGGGGGGAGCGGTCTTGAGGGGGAGAGAGTAGCCCCCAAAATGGATACCTTGCACTTTGGCCCACGGTGTGTTTTCAACTCTGCTATACTTCTAACCAGAGGACTACCTGCCAGCAAGACATCCTCACTTCCAGACACGGTAGCCCTGACACCCACTACATTTAAATATTCTACTTAGCCTCTGCCCCCTCCCTTGAGTGCCCCTCAGGCAGCCAGGGCCCAAGTCCTTCAGTAAGGAAGCCCACTCCCACCTGGCCCACACCAGGATTCCGCATGTGTGGCGATCACCTATATCAGAAAACTGAGAGGTTGGTTAAAAAATACACGGATCCTTGGGCCCTGATGCAGGACCAGTGAATCAGAGTCCCTGGAGTTGGGATCCAGAGTCTGTGTTCCTGCCAGTCTCCTAAATGTTTACAGTTTCAGACTCTGGAGAAGCCTGGTCTTCACGTCTGAGAAGACAGTGGGACCTATATACTGTGTACCCTTGTGCGGCATTTGGGTGATGAAAAGTGTTACTTATGGGTTGAATTGTGTCCCCACCGCCACACCCAAATGTTGAAGCCCTAACCTCTAGTTCCTCAGAAAGTGAACTTTTATTTAGGGTCGGGTTTGTCCAGATGTAATTCGTTGAGGTCACTGGCGTAGGCCTCAGGTAATGCTAGCAGTAAAGAACCCGCCTACCAATGCAGGAGACCTAAGAGATGTGGGTTCAATCGCTGGGTTGGGAAGACCACCTGGAAAGAGCATGGCAAACGACTCCAGCTCTATTGCCTGGAGAATCCCACAGGCAGAGGAGCCTGTTGGACTATAGCCTACAGGGTCTCAAAGAATCAAACATGACTGAAGTGACTTAGCACACATGGGGTAGGTTTAATTCAGTGTGTCTGGCACCCTTAAAGAAAGGGAAAATTTGGACACAGATACACACACAGGGAGTAGACACGTGAAAATGATGATGGGGGGTGTCAATGACCACCAGAAGCTGAGAGCAGCGGGAACAGATCCCCCTCCACAGCCTCAAAGGGAGCCAACCTTGCCCACACCTTGATCCCGGTTGTGTTGCTGCCCAGACTGGGGGACAATAAACGCCTACTATTTAAGCCTCCTAGTCTATGGAAATAATACTTTGTCACAACAGCCCTGGAGGATTCATAGAGGAATAGAGGTGGTATTTGGCACAGTTCAGGTCCAAATAAATAGATGTGGAGACCAACAGAAAATTCCGAGTTCGGAGGAGTGAGGGCAGGCTGCAGGTGGAGGATAAGGCAGGTGTCCTCACAGTGGGAAAATCTGCCCGCCTGCTCTGCAGTTTCACAGAACATATTATATTCTCCCATAGGAAAGCCAGTAATCTTCTACCAGAATTTCTTAAAAATCAGCCTAGAGAGGATTAGGAAAAAGCATGAAAGAGCTTTTAGGGTGACATAAAGATTCTATATCATGATGGTTGTTGTTGGTTGTTCAGTTAAGTTTAGTCCAGCTCAACTGCTCAGTTATGTCTGACTCTTTGCGACCCCATAGATCCCATGGTTTTCCTGTCCATCACCAACCCCTGGAGCCTACTCAAACTCATGCCCATCATGTCAGTGATGCCATCCAACCA
>SJYA01007966.1:0-16581 GCA_006410615.1 Neotragus moschatus | reverse complement strand
GATGGTTGGATGGCATCACCGACTTGATGGACATGAGTTTGAGCAAGCTCTGGGAGCTGATGATGGGCAGGGAGGCCTGGCGTGCTGCAGTCCATGGACACGACTGAGTGAACTGAACTGGACTGACTAGATGGACCTTTGTCGGCAAAGTAATGCCTTATGCTTTGCAATTATAATTTAAAATCTTATATTATAATTTAAAACATATAAAACTCTATGTGATAGTTATTTTAGGTGTCAACTTAGCTTGGCCAAAGTACCCTGATATTAAGTCAAAGATTATTCTAGATGTTTCTGTGAATATATTTTTTAGGTGAGATTAACCTTTAAATCGGTAGACATTGAGTAAATTACCCTCCATAAGGTAATTAGCCTCAATTAGTTGAAGGCCTTAATAGAAAAATGACCGACCTCCTCAGAAAAAAGGAGAATTCTACCAGCAGAGAGTCTGTAGACTTGAACTGCACCTCCTCCCTGGGTCTCCAGCCTGCTAGCCTATCTTTCAGATTTTGGACTTGCCAGCCTACATCATCATGTAAGCAAATTCCTTAAAATAAACTCTTTCTCTCCCTCTCTCGTATCCCCCTCTTTTCTTTTCTTCTTTTTGGTTGGTTTGTTTTTCTGGAGAACCTTAATACAATCCAAGAACAAGGGCTTCAGTGGTGAACTCTACCATACATTTAAAGAATTAACACCAATCTTTTCTCACACTCTTCCCCAAAAACAGAAGAGGAAAAAACACTTCCTAACTCCTTCTATGAGACCAGCATTACCTGATGCCTAAGCCAAATAAAGATATCACAAGAAAATTAGGATCCAATATCCTTTATACAAAAGTTGAAAATACCCTCAACAAAATACTAGCAAACCAAATCCAACAGCATATTTAAACAGGAGAAGGCAGTGGCACCCCACTCCAGTACTCTTGCCTGGAAAATCCCATGGACGGAGGAACCTGGGTGGCTGCAGTCCATGGGGTTACTGAGAGTTGGACACGACTCAGTGACTTCACTTTCACTTTTCACTTTCATGCATTGGAGAAGGAAATGGCACCCCACTCCAGTACTCTTGCCTGGAAAATCCCATGGACAGAGGAACCTGGGTGGCTGCAGTCCATGGGGTCGCTCAGAGTTGGACACGACTGAAATGACTTAGCATACATCACTGCAAGTGAGATTTACCCCAAGAATGCAAGGGTGCTTCAACATAAGAATCTTAATCAATATAACACCGATAGTACATTAATAGTATGTGTAACATTAATAGTTGTTTAGTCACTAAGTGGTGTCCGACTCTTTGCAACTCCATGGACTTGCATGTAGCCCACCAGGCTCCTCTGTCCCCAGAATTTCCCAGGCAAGAATGCTGGAATGGACTGCCATTTCCTCCTCCAGGAGATCTGCCTGACCCAGGGATCCAAACTGTGTCTCCTGCATTGGCAGGCAGATTCTTTACCCCTGAGCCACCAGAGAAGTTGGAGAAAAAAACCCACGTGATCATTAATTGATGCAGAAAAGCCATCTGACCAAATCCAACACCCATCACCAGCTCGANATGGCACCCCACTCCAGTACTCTTGCCTGGAAAATCCCATGGACGGAGGAACCTGGGTGGCTGCAGTCCATGGGGTCGCTCAGAGTTGGACACGACTGAAATGACTTAGCATACATCACTGCAAGTGAGATTTACCCCAAGAATGCAAGGGTGCTTCAACATAAGAATCTTAATCAATATAACACCGATAGTACATTAATAGTATGTGTAACATTAATAGTTGTTTAGTCACTAAGTGGTGTCCGACTCTTTGCAACTCCATGGACTTGCATGTAGCCCACCAGGCTCCTCTGTCCCCAGAATTTCCCAGGCAAGAATGCTGGAATGGACTGCCATTTCCTCCTCCAGGAGATCTGCCTGACCCAGGGATCCAAACTGTGTCTCCTGCATTGGCAGGCAGATTCTTTACCCCTGAGCCACCAGAGAAGTTGGAGAAAAAAACCCACGTGATCATTAATTGATGCAGAAAAGCCATCTGACCAAATCCAACACCCATCACCAGCTCGAAGGATACAGGTCTGAGCAAGCTCTGGGAGTTGGTGATGGACAGGAAGGCCTGGCGTGCTGCAGTCCATGGGATTGCAAAGAATCAGGCATGACTCAGCAACTGAACTGAACATCCATCCGTGATTAAGAAAAAAACAAACCTAAAAACTAGAAATAGAAGGAAATTTCCTCAGTATAATATAGGGAATTTCTGAAAAACCCACATCTGGCAGCATACTCATGGTGAAAGACTGAAAACTTTCCTCTAAAATCAGGGAACAAGACAAAGATATTCACTTTCACGACTGCTATCCAACACTATTCCAGAGTTCTAACCAGAGTAAAGGGTGGGGGCCGGGGTGGGGGAGGAATAGAAGTCACTCAAATTTAAAAGGAAGAATATTCTATTCACAAATGATGTGATTCTACATGTAGAAAATCTCAAAGGATCCATAGGAAAGCTACTAGATCTAATAAGCAGATTCAATAAAGCTGCAGGGTATGAGATAAGACACAAAAATCAACTGAGTTTCTCTACATTTGCAAAGAACAAACTGAAAAAGAAATTTGAAAAGGAATCCCATTTAAAATAGCGTCTAAAAGAATAAAATACTCAGGAATAAGTTTATCCAAGGAGATGAAAGACCTGTATACTGAAGACTAAAAAACATTGCTGAATCTAAGTAAGAGCTACATGGATGCAGAAGCATCCAGTGTCTGGGAGAAAGGAGGCTTAAAATTGTTAAGATGTCCTGCAGATACAACACAATTCTTATCAAAATTCCAACAGCCTTTTCTGCAGGAATGGACAACGTGATCTTCTAATTCATATGGAATTGAAAGACACCCTGAATAACTAAAATCATCTTGAAAAAGAACACTTCCTGATTTCAAAACTTGCTACAAATTTTTTAAGGTCAAAAAGTTGACTAAACATTTCTCCAAAGAAGATAAACAAACAGCCTATATAAGCACATAAAAAATGCTCAGCATCAGTATCATTAGGGAAACACAAATCAAAACCACAATGAGACATAACCACACACCCCTTAGGGTGGCTATTACAAACAACAAGCAGACAGAAAGAAACAAGGGCCGGGAGCATGTGGAGGAAGTGGAGCCATCCTGCCTCGGGGGTGAGAAGATATAAAATCCCCTTGTTGTGGGAAACAATCTGCTGCTGCTGCTGCTAAGTCGCTTCAGTCGTGTCCGACTCTGTGTGACCCCATGACGGCAGCCCACCNAGAAAGAAACAAGGGCCGGGAGCATGTGGAGGAAGTGGAGCCATCCTGCCTCGGGGGTGAGAAGATATAAAATCCCCTTGTTGTGGGAAACAATCTGCTGCTGCTGCTGCTAAGTCGCTTCAGTCGTGTCCGACTCTGTGTGACCCCATGACGGCAGCCCACCAGGCTCCGCCGTCCCTGGGTTTCTCCAGGCAAGAACACTGGAGGGGGTTGTCATTTCCTTCTCCAGTGCGTGAAAGTGAAAAGTGAAAGTGAATTCGCTCAGTCGTCTCCAACTCTCAGCGACCCCATGGACTGCAGCCTGACCTCTCCTCAAATATTAAACATAGATGTATGATCCAGCAACTCCACTGCTAGATACATACTCAAAAGTCCTGAAAGCAAGGACAGGAACAGATACTTGCATGCTGGTGTTCACAGCAGCATTAGTCACAGAGCCAAACAGTAAAAGTAAACCAAGTGTCCAATGACAGACGAATGGTTACAGAAAATGTGGTCTACCAAGGAACTTATCTATGAAACAGAAACAGACTCACAGACGTAGAGAATTGACTTGTGGTTGCCAGCGGGGAGGAGAGATGAGGGAAGGATGGACTGGGCATTTGGGATTAGCAGCTGCAAACTATTACATGTAGGACGGAGAAACAACAAGCTCCTACTGAATAGCACAGGAAAATACTTTCAATATCCTGTGATAAACCAAATGGAAAAAAATAAGGAAAAAATGTGTTTATGTGTATAACTGACTCACTTTGCTGTATAGCAGAAGTTAATACAACATTGTAAATCAATGTTTAAAAAATATACTCATCTCTACTTTTTTGTTGCTGTTTGTTTTTGCTTTGGTGGCTCTGTTAGGCTTGCAGGATCTTAATTCCCCAACCAGGGATCGAACCCAGGCCTGTGGGCAGTGAAAGCTCAAGTCCTAACCACTGGATTGCCAGGGAATTCCCCAAAACACACTCATCTCTAAAAGAAAACGTGGTCTAAACATACAATGAAATGTTATTCAGCTTAAAAAAAAAAAGGAAGGAAATCCAGATACACACAACAACATAGACTGACTTTGAAAATGTGCTAATGAAATGGCAAATACTGTATGATTCCACTTACATAGAGTATCTAGAACAGGCAAATTCATAAAGACGGAAAGTGGGATAGTAGTTTCCAGGGTGGTGGGAAGAGAGGATTGAGGAGTGACTGCTTAAATGTTATAAAGTGTGTGTTTGGGATGAGAAAAACAAAAAGGCTTGGAAATAAATAATGGTGATATTTGCCAGACATCATGCTGCTGCTGCTGCTAAGTCGCTTCAGTCGTGTCCGAATCTGTGCAGTCCCATAGACGGCAGCCCACCAGGCTCCGCCATCCCTAGGATTCTCCAGGCAAAAACACTGGAGTGGGTTGCCCTTTCCTTCTCCAATGCATGAACGTGAAAAGTGAAAATCAAGTCACTGAGTTGTGTCCAACTCTCAGTGACCCCATGGACTGCAGCCCACCAGGCTCCTCCATCCATGAGATTTTCCAGGCAAGAATACTGGAGTGGGGTGCCATTGCCTTCTCCACCAGACATCATGAATGTAATGTAAATCCAATTGTGCACTTAAAAATGGTTGAAATGGCTTGTATTTATGCTGTGTCTATTCAATGACAAGAAAAAACTTTCAAGGAAGGAAAGAAGGAAGCAAGGGTGGAAGGGGGCATACAGCATCTGGAGCCTGGGGTGCCAGGAAGGAGGTGGGTGAAGCCGCAGAGCAGAGGATCGCTGGGGTGGGAGGGACGGTGTGCTGGCAAGGGCAAGCACAGGCCTGGCCACCCCATCTGGGGGCGGACACCGAGCAGACACCACAGCTCTGGGCAGCGAGCCCGAGTCGCAAAGGCAAGGCCACATGAGCACTAAATTCAGGCAGTGCCAGCTGGCAGCACCACCTTCCCACCCCACCTGACACCCCATCATTTCAGGCCTGAGGCAGGGGTCCTGGGTCAGGCTGCCGCCTCCTCACCCGTCCCTTCCCACCCCTGTCCCTTAACCCCCTGCCCTGGTGCCAAGCGGGGAGCTTCCTACAGCAAATCAAGTCCTGCTGCCTCAGCTCACTGGCTTCTCTGCCAGCTCTCTCACTGGAACCCACTGCCTCCTTGGCTTTGGCAAATGTCCCCAACAGGCTGGTGCCAACATGTCCCTCCGGCCTTGCCTCGCTTCCCTCCCCTGCACCAACCCCGGTTCTCTCTGGCCAGGCTGAGCTTCTTACAACTGCCCTGCCACTGCCAACACCAGAACAGTCTCCAATCCATTCCCTTGGCAAACTCCTAAGTCATCTTCAACACCCGCAGCAAATGTTCCGAGTATGGTAGGTCTTCCTCCCGCCTGTGCTCCACAGCCTTCCTGGTAGATAATCGCAAGGGTCCCGGGCTTTCACACTGTACCTGGGACAGACTCTTGAGCCCTTCTGTTTGAAATGTTAAAGGAAATGGTAACCCCCTGAGGTGGGAGCCTCGGGGCCATGAAAGGGACGGGCATCTGGATCACAGATGTGTGGCCGAATTTTGTCCCATCTCCCCACACTCACCCCACCTCTGCAGGAAGGGTCTGAGCAGGAGGCCCCAGTTGAGGCTGAGAAACAGAAGGGGAGGAAAAGACAAAGTCAGGGGGGAGGGGCGGCCCCTGAGCAGGAGCAGCGAGCGGTCTATGCGGTCTATGCGGCCTCAGACCTGGACTTTGGTTGCTCTGGGTTGGCGGGCGAGGCGAGCAGGCTGCGCCCTGGCTAGCAGGAGGCACCTGGAGCTCCCGTTTGGCCACAGCCCAGCGTTATGCAGGGGAGGACCTGAGGGCTGCGTCTGCTGCTCCTGCTGGGGTTGGGGCTGGGGTCCCTGCCCCCACCCTGTGAAAGGTAGGAGCGGAGAAGGCAGCTGGGGTTGCAGCCGGAAACCCAGGTCTGGAGGGCCGTGAGGAGAGCGCAAGCATCGGGGTCAGCCTTCCAGAGAGGGGGGAAGGGAAGGAGATCAGGGCTCAGTGCTGGGCACTGACCCCCAGCGCCCGGAGAAGATGGGGCGGCCTGAGGGCGGCCGGACACAGGCCAGGAGCCTGCCACCCAGGGAGCACTCTCTCCCTCTGCCCTCCCTTCTAACTGCTCCTTGAACTGTGCAGGCCTGTTCTCAGGGTTGTTCTGGGAAACTTTCTGCTCAGTTTCCCTGCCTTGGATGTGAGAGTGGGAGTAAGGATCTGCAAGGAGCTCCTGGGTTTGACCTCTGACCTCCATGACCAAACCTCTTTCCAAAGCCACAGTTTCCATCTCCAAATAGCAGGGGTGAGTGACCTCATCCTGCTTCTGGGACTCACAGGGCAGCCACTCTCCCTTCATCATGGGTTTATTGAGTTCTTGCTGTGCCTCCTGGCTTGCAGCAGTGAAGTAGAAAAATGAGGTCCATGAAGGTTATTATTATGTAACAAGCAAGAGAAGTAGTAATAGAAGTTCACTGGCGATGGTTTTCGTCTCTAAGTTGTGTCTGACTTTTGTGACCCCATGGACTGTAGCCCACCAGACTCTTCTGTCTATGAGATTTTCCAGGCAAGAATACGGAGTGGATTGCCATGCCCTTCTCCAGGGGATCTTCCCGACCCAGGGATCGAACCCATGTCTCCTGCATTGGCAAGCAGTTTCTTTACTCCTGGGCCACCGGGGAAGCCCATATCTTCCACTAGTACTCACCAAATTTTTATACTCATGGTTACAGTTTAATGCACACATGAGGCATGGCCAGCCAGGAAGCCTTGGCATCCATGAATTTTTACTGGGGATCAGTTACAGGGACGTCGTGTATCCTCATGGTGACCCTAGTTACTCATTCTCCAGGTCTCTAAAGGTCAAAATGATAATGGGTGGCCCTCAGCCCCCACCTTAAATCACATTAATAGGATAAAATATCTGGCATGGTCTAAGTTCCCAGTAAACAAAAATTTATCAGGTAGGGCCCCAGGAGCTTAGAAGGTATCTCTTAGGCACGTATCAGACAGTCTTTGAAATGTACAGGGTATGAACACAATCTGCTATGTCAACTGTTTACTGCACAAACAACTTATTGTATAACAAAGAATTTGTCCAGTCTTTGTCCTGAGTTCCTGGAATACAACTCTTAAGATCTTGGAAATTTCCCAAGTGATAGGAGTGTCTTTGGTATTCAGGTTAAGCTCAAATAGCTTCAGTGAGTGAGATGACTCCTGGTGAGTCCCTAGATGGGTCACGCTAATAAGATGACTAAAGTAGGATAGGCCATGTTAGAAGATGAAGTGATTAGCGGGTTGGGGCTTTGGGGTACCTGATACCAGCCTGACCTCCTGACTTCTGGAGAAGGAAGGGGGCAGGAGATTGGATTTAATCACATAGTTGATTTAATCAATCATACCTATGCAATGGGGCTTCCCAGGTGGCACTAGGGGTAAAGAACCCACCTGCCAATGCAGGAGACATAAGAAACACAGGATTTGATCCCTGGGTTGGAAAGATCTCCTGGAGGAAGGCACAGCAACCCACTCCAGTATTCTTGCCTGGAGAATCCCATGGCCAGAGGAGCATGGTGGGCTACGGTCCATAGGGTTGCAGAGTCAGACGTGACTGAAGTGACCTAGCACACGTGGAGGCACGCACCTATGCAATGAAACCCCAAGAAAAACTCCGGACACCAAAGTTCAGTGCAGCCTCATTCTGGTTGACACATCAATGTGCCAGGAGGTTGAAGTGCCCTGATTCTATGGGGAGAGAACACAGAAGCTCCGTACTCAGGACTCTCCCAGACCTTGTCCTATATGTGTCTTTGTTTGGCCAGTCCTGACTTGTACCCTTATGAGAACTATATTGCAATCACAATATAGTGCTTTCCTGAGTTCTGTGAACCATTCTTGTAAATCACTAAAACTTTAATTCTAGCAAATTCTCATGGGAACCCCTGAACTTGTAGCCAGTGGTCAGAAGTGGTGGAAACTTCAAGACCCCTGAACTCATAACAGGTGCTGGGAGTGCAGGCGATCTTGTTGGGGGCTATAGCTTTGACCTGGGGGTGGCATCCAAGCTAACTCTTGGTGACAGAATTTTATTGCAATATTGTAATTGTTGTCGGAACATGTGTGATTTGCTAGGATGATCTTGTCTCACTAAAAGACGTGGTTCGGAAAGTGCCAGATGGAAGGGCAAGGAACGAGCATCTTTTCATTCCTGGATGGCCACAGGGTCACCCACGTGTTCAGAATAGCAGTTTTGTTGTGATCAATTACTGGAGGTAGAAGTTACCAATGGAAGTGAGGCTGATGGAGCCAACTCTTGGGGCATTAGCTGACCAAACGCATAAGAAAGTTCAAAACAAGAAGGAAAAAATAAAAAATAGAATTTCTTGGTTATTGTTCTCTAGAATACCAAAAATGAAAGTGAGAGATAAGCCAGACTAAGATTCTGGTCAGTCCTGAATACAGTCTCTCGTCTCAGGGCCTCTGCTAACAGAATGTGTTGGGGAAGGTCCTGCTTCTGGCTGCCCTGATGTGCAGCCACTAGCCCCAGAGCCGTTTCCTAAGGAAAAAATTATTCTGAAACAACAAATAATGAAGAAAATGAGATTGATTCCCAAGAGAATGTATAGACAGAGGACAGAGCCAATGGTCTCGTCCCAGCAGGATAGGCATCTTGAAACAGTTATTAAGAATGGGGTGAGGACGTCCCTGGTGGTCCAGTGGTTAAGAATCCACCTACCAATGCAGGGAACACAGGTTTGATCCCTGGTCTGGGAAGATCCCATATGCTACAGAGCAACTAAGCCTGTGAGCCTTAGTTACTGAGCCAGAGAACCCTAGAGCCCATGCTCTGAAACAAGCACCAAAGACCCAGCATAGCCAAAAATAAGTAAATAAATAAATACATTTTTAAATGGGGTGAATAAGAAATTCCTTGGCAGTACAGTAGTTAGGATCTGCACTTTCAGTGTCAAGGGCANAGCCTGTGAGCCTTAGTTACTGAGCCAGAGAACCCTAGAGCCCATGCTCTGAAACAAGCACCAAAGACCCAGCATAGCCAAAAATAAGTAAATAAATAAATACATTTTTAAATGGGGTGAATAAGAAATTCCTTGGCAGTACAGTAGTTAGGATCTGCACTTTCAGTGTCAAGGGCACGGGTTCGAGCCCTGGTGGGAGAACTAAGATCCTACAAGCCCTGCTGCATGACCAAAAAAAAAAAAAGAAGAAGAATGGAGTAAATAAAGCAAACATTTATGGGAGCAAAACAAAAGAGGAAGAAAAGAGGGAGAATCAAAGGACTGACTTCTTCTCAAGAAATGGGACGAATAAAGCAGCCATGAGCATGCACGCTGAGGGGCTTCATTCGTGTCTGACTCTTTGCATCCCCGTGGACTGTGGATAGGGTCAGAAGAAAGGTTTCCATGCAGCATCCTTCAAGGTTGACTGAACCAACGGGAACCCCTGCAGGTCATCCAAAATGAAAAGGCCTGAGACAAATCTGTTTTATTCGCCCTACTTGGGAGCAACTTGGGAACAAGTCACAGGCAGCAACATGAAGCCTGACCTCCAATCTGCTGGGGCAATGGTGCCAAAATATAATCGAGATAAAAGTTAATGGTTGGGTCAGGGTCCCTTAGCTCTGTCCCACATTTGGAGACCCAAAACCGGATACATAGCAGTGGGCAAAATGGTCAGAGGGTAGAGGAGGCTCCTGGACTCTGTGACATAGGAACCCCATGCACTGAGTTACCGAAAGCCACTGGTGAGGACCTGAAAGAGGCTAGAGTCAGATTAGGAGGATACAGAAATGCAAGAGTTGATGGGATGAAGGTGAAAGTTAATATAGAAAAGATGGAATGTTTAAAGAGGCTTTATGTCAAAGGATTGTTTCTCCTTCACCTGCATGTTTTATGGAAATGAATGTCATGATTGACGAGGAACACTTACCCTCCCTGGTACTCAAAACCCAAACCTCGCTGAAGTTCTAAGAGGTGCACAGTGAGGGATGCAAGGGTTGGTGCAACCAAGATGAAAGTTTGAATGAAAATTGGTGCTTGAACAGTTCTATTGGAAAGTGACTGCATCTATTTTACCTGAAGGTATTACAGGAATGGGTATCGTGCCTGACTGGGGAATGTTTCCACTGTCTAGTATTACAAAGCAGAAGACATGTAAAGCCATGCCTCAAGCAATATTAAATGAATGTTCCAAATGAGAACCAATAAGATTGCCTGAGTCTACATAGATTGTAGCCTTCTTCTGCAGAGCACAGACTAGGACTTTCAGGAAAAGCCTTTGGGCACCTCCCAGCTGAGACTTTGGACTAAAGAATTGCTGGTAACTGGAGAGGCAGTTACTAGTTTGCTATCAGATATTAATTGAAGCTTTCCCTATGACTGAAGGTCAAAAGATAATCTTGAAACCTGAAATGCCCATATTATCTTGGGTGATATTGAAAAATGCTCTAAGACAGAGGGAGATGCCCAGAGGAGTTCCATAAGAAAATGGAAATGGTTTATGCAGGACCATGCTCCTGGGGGAATGGAGAGTTACTCAGTGTATTTAAGAGCAGGCAGACTCTTTTCCCCTAGGGATGATGCTGAAACCACCTCAGGAACTACCAGATTCAGCTGTCACCTGGGCAAGTGCCCTGTGAACAGCTCCTGATTGACTGACAATGAATTGCTTGGTTTATGGATGGCAGTTCCAAGGTGAACATACAACATACTGTTTGAAAGACTGGCACTCTTATCAAAGAAGACAAAATCAAATCAGCTCAGTGGGCCGAGTTACATACCGTTTGTCGCTGTGTTTGGGTTTTTGCCTACTCTCGGTCAGGGGCCAATGGCCTGGCCATATGGTCAGACAGAAGGGCAATGGAAAACTGGCATGTAAAAATGATGCCCTTTTGTAGCATGGTCCTATGAAAACACTATGGGAATTTGAATAGTGCATTAAAATAGAACACATTGATGTCTATGAATCAATATGAAGCCAAACATAGGGGCTTTCTTCATTCAATTCTTCCATCACTGCAAGGGAAGTGAAAGTGTTAGTCACTTAGCCGTGACTGACTCTTTATGATCCTATGGACTGTAGCCTGCCAGGTTCCTTTGTCCAAGGGATTTCTCAGGCAAGAATACTGGAGTGGGTTGCCATTTCCTTCTACAGGGGATCTTCCCGTCCCAGGGATCGAACCCAGGTCTCCTGCATTGCAGGTGGACTCTTTACTATCTGAGCCATCAGGGGAAGCCCCACTGCAAGGGAAGCAGCTTGCAATTCAGCCCATGGGGCTGGCTTGTTCTTATGTTTTCCAAAGATCTCCATCAGGCAGTTAGGGTGCAGTGGCTTTCCAACCAAGATACTGTCTGTCCACTTGGAACTGCCATCAGTAAATGACCAAGTTTTTGCTTGGTCAGTAAAAAGCTATTCACGGGGCACCTCCTGGTGGCTTCTCTGTTGCTTCCCTAGTCAGCCCTGCAGGAAGTGAGACCACCTGCCCTTGAACACAGAAAGTACCTCCTTGCATTCCCCCAGCAGCCTGCTCCTGCAGAAACCATTTCCATCGTTAAGGAACTCTCAAGGCATTGCCTTGTTTATCGGAGCGTTTCTGACATCACCCAAGGCATTATGGGTATTTCATGGTTTCAAGAATGTTTTGTGTTTTTCAATCATAGAGGGGGTTTCCATCAATATCCAATAGCAAGCTAGTAATCCTCTCCCATATGGTGTGTATCGTACACTGCATCTGGAAATTTCCTGGTTCAAACTTTTCATTGCAGCCACTGAGTACAATCCACAGGGTTTTGCCACAAGCCCTTCCAGTTGGGTCCACATGGAGCCACTGAACAGAGAGCTAGTCCATCCCACAGTCGCTGATCAAAGTGCCACTGAGCAGTGCTCCGGGCTCCTCGCCAGCCCCCCAACCCAGTGAGAACAGATCCGAGCCCCTTCCGCTCCTCCCCTCTGCATCCCTGATCAGCTGACCTCTCTCCCACTAAAACCACCTCAGTGCATAGAGCTGGGAGAGGATGAACAGGAAACTCCTGGTGTGGACACGCTCTGAGCTACAGCGCCCTCCCTCCTCTTGTCCACCTGGCTTTCCATACTGTTTCAAATTAACCAATGAGCTGGGCTCAGGCAACTGTTTAGGTCCTTTACCGCACAAGGACCCTCCGCGTTATCTCAGCCCTGATGTCACCACCACCTACAAACCCCTACCACACACGTGCACAGGCACACACGTGCACATGCCCTGGCACACACACAGTCCTTGCCCCTCTCAGTCAACATGCCCCAGACTCCCATTTTCTTCTCCCCTGTTAGTGGTAACCCGACCTACTCCCCTCCCTGACTCTCCCTGCAGCCAGATTTACTGCCACGGGGATCTCCTGCGGCAAGTTCAGATGGCCAAACTCTATCAGGATGATAAGCAGTTTGTGGACATGCCACTGTCCTCAGCTCCAGGTGAGAACCCCGGGGGCCCGGCCTTCTCCTGAACCTTCCACAAAAAGGCAGGGGGCAAGACCAGGCAGGCAGGGATGTCTGATCAGGGAAGACTCCCTGGGGTCCCGCTGACCCCTCCTGCTGCCTGTCCCTGAGACCAAGTCCTGAGGCACTTCCGCGAGCTGGCCCAGGCCTACAACCTCAGCATCCCCTGGCAGGAGCTGCAAGTGTTTGTCCAAGAACACTTCCGGGCTGTGGGGCAGGAGCTGCAGCCCTGGACCCTCGAGGACTGGAGAGACAGGTACAACCCTGGACATGGAACAGGAGAGGGGCCTTCGCTCAGGGCTGCCACCCTCAACCCTGTGGGCCCCATGGTCTTTCAGCCCCCAGTTTCTACAGAACATCTTGGACCCCAAGCTGTGAGCCTGGGCAGGGCAGCTGCACCAACTCTGGAAGAAGCTGGGAAAGAAGGTATCAGTGCCCTGGGCCTGGCAGAGGGAGAGGAGGTGGGGAAGGGGTGAGCCGCCTAGGGCCCTTTTTGTTCCCTCTACGCCCTCACCTGTGTAGAGCTGGGAGGGGAAGAACAGAAAGCACCTGATGTGGACCCAGCAAGACACTGGGACCTATTTCCTGAGAACACAGCACTTGAACAGGACTCTCCAAAAGGGACTTCTGAGCAGGAGGAGGGCAACATCTGCTTCTAACTCCTCACCTCCTCCCTGAAGCCCTCCCAGCCTCCCCCAGGCAAACCGAGCTCATCCTCCACCCCCAGCTGCCCTGTCCTGCCCCTCACACCCCATGGTGACTGTTCACTCCCTGCTGGGCTCCCTCTTGCCTGAGCTCCTTGGGCCAGGCCTCTGCTCAGGAACCATAATTGCTCCCTCTGATTCTGGCCCAGGCCTGTGCTCAGCACGGTCTGTTACGCACTTTCTCCCCTTTGTCTGAGGCTCAGAGAGGGCAGCTGTTTGCCCAAAGCTGCCACAGCTCCTGTCCTCCAGCCCGGCCCCAGGGCCCTGGCACCCACTGCACAGTGTGGGGCTCCAGGGTCATGCATGTGCCGGCTTGGGCTGCTTCCTCACTGGCCCCCACCCAAAGGGAAAAACCTGAGCCCCTTCCTCTGCTCCCCTCCAAATCTCTGACAGGCTGACCTCTCTCCCACTAAAGCCCCTCACGTGTGTAGGGCTGGGAGGGGATGAACAGAAAACATCTGATGTAGAGCAGCGAGCCCTGCTCTGATGCTCCCGCGTTCTCCCCCGGGCACGTTCATCCACGCCCACTTCAGTGGAGAAAGCTGTTGGAGTTTCATCCACACATGGGCCAGAACTGGGGGCCCTGAGCCTCTGGGCCTGGCTTCATGGTGGCCACAGAGATTCGGGGGGCACTGGGAGCCAGAGGAAACTCCCACCAGCTGGCTGCTAATACTGGCTGCTGTGTGGTGAGCCCTGGGGTGCCAGCCTGAGGGGGTCCAGGCTCCTGCACACCATTGCTCTTGCTGGGATTCTAAAGGCAGGCATGTGGGGGCCAGCAGACTAGACTCCCCACGGCCCAGGCCTGGACCAAGGCCACATGGCTGAGCAGCGCCAGAGCCAGAGCCCAAGCCCGGGCTGCAGGGCCTCCAGCCTCTGCTTCACATGGGCCCAGGGTGCCCGTGTCCTCTCTCCTGACTCCAGGTGAAGCCAGAGGTCTTCAGCCACCCCGAGCAGTTCTCGCTGATCTACTCAAGACACCCCTTCATTGTGCCCGGTGGGCACTTTGTGGAGTTCTACTGCTGGTGAGCAGCCAGGGGTTGCGGGAGGGTGAGGGGTGGGGAGGGGAGCCCAGTGCCAGCAAAATATCTTGAGTCTGGCCTGGCCTGGATGTGCGGGGCAGAGGATAGTGTGGGTAATGCCTGAGTTGTCTATCCCCCTGCTAGGGACTCCTACTGGGTGATAGAGGGTCTGCTCCTCTCTGAGATGCCCGAGACAGTGAAGGGCATGCTGCAGAACTTCCTGGACCTGGTGCAGACGTAAGGCAGGGTGGGCACCCTAGCCAGGGTGAGGGGAGCAGGTGCTGTGGGCCTGGGGTGGGTTTGCCTCGGCTCTGGCAGCTGGGTGGGCTGGTCAGCAGCCTCCTCTCGGCAGGTACAGACACATCCCCAATGGGGCCCGCGTGTACTACCTGCAGCAGAGCCAGCCCCCACTCCTGACCCTCATGATGGACCGCTACGTGGCCCACACCAATGACACCACCTTCCCACAGTGGGCACCCCTCCAAGTGCTGTCCTGCACCCCCCTTCCTGAGACCCCCCAGGGTGGGGCTTGGGCGGGGCGCCTGGACTGAGAGAGTACCCGGCTCCACCCCAGGGATCACATTGAGACCTTGGCCTTGGAGCTGGACTTTTGGACTAAGAACAGGAGTATCTCCGTGATTTCCGGGGGAGAGCGCTACAGCCTGAATCGCTATGAAGTCCCTTATGGGGGCCCCAGGTAAGGACCCACCTGGCCAGCCTCTCAACCAGTTGTGTTTTCCCCCCGGTTTGAGTGTCAGGACGTCCCTGGGCAGGAGGGTGGGGGACTGAGTCCCACCTCTCAGATGGTGAGCTGCTAGCCCTGGGCGGTCTGGGGACCCAGGACGGCTGAGCCAGTATGGCTGGGCCTCCTGCGAGGGCATGGAGGGTCTAGAGCCGCAGTGCCAGGCCCCTCACTCTCCTCTCACCAGGCCAGAGTCTTACAGCAAAGACGCAGAGCTGGCTGCCACCTTGCCAGAAGGTAAGCAACAGGAAGGGAGGGGCTGAGCATGGGCCTGGGCCGTCCATCAGGCTCCTGCCTCCCGTCTGCCGCTGCCCTGGCCTCACAGGGAACCAGGACGCTCTGCTGGCTGAGCTCAAGGCCGGGGCTGAGTCCAGCTGGGACTTCTCCTCACGCTGGCTCGTGGAAGGCCTGAACCCCAGTTCACTCAGCAGCATCCGAACCAGCAAGCTGGTGCCGGTTGACCTCAACGCCTTCCTGTGCCAAGCGGAGGGGCTCATGAGCAACTTCTACTCCAGACTGGGTGCGCATGCCCGCAGGGAAGGGAAGAAGGGCGCTAGCCCAGCTTGGGTCCCTGCCTCGGCCTTGGCAGTGGAGCTGCAAGGAGGACCATGAAGGGAGGACCTCCAGCTCCCTGGCCTCACCCCGCACCCCAAAGGAGCCGTGTCCCTCCCTTTCTCACTGCAAGGACCTAGGAGGGGACACCCTACCCCACAGATCCAAACCCCTCTGTCCCCTCTCCCTGCCCTTTGACCCCTCAGAGCCAGGGGAATCCACACAGCTGGCTGGTGTCCCCATGAGGACAAACCTGGGACAGGCCGGTGCAGGGCCTGGGAGCTGCTCGGGCCCATGTGCTCAGGGAAGTCCTGGTGCTAGAGGCATGAAATGCGGTGGGCTCTGCTCCACATCAGCATGGCCCCTTGGTGCTCAGGACTTCTGAGCCCGGGGGGAAGACAACAGGGGGTCAAACTAGACCCCCTGGGAGGCGGGGGGCCCTGTGGCTTAGCCTAAAGGCAATGTTGCCCCAGGGAATGACTCTGAAGCTGCAAAGTACAGAAATCTGCGAGCCGAGCGCATGGCTGCCCTGAAGGACGTGCTGTGGGGTGAGGACAAAGGGGCCTGGTTTGACTATGACCTTGAGAATGAGAAGAAGAATCTGGAGTTTTACCCATCCAACTTTGCTCCTCTCTGGGCCGGCTGCTTCTCTGACCCAGACGATGTAGATAAAGCTCTGAAATACCTCGAGGTGAGGCATACCTGGAGCACAGTGGGCTGCTACACGAGGGGCAAGACCACCTGCTTGCTCCCAGACTCTGACATGTGACCTCTGGCAAGTGGCAGCCACAC
>SJYA01007965.1:4499-21785 GCA_006410615.1 Neotragus moschatus | reverse complement strand
CAAAATAAAGTCTGACACTGTTTCCACTGTTTCCCCATCTATTTCCCATGAAGTGACAGGACCAGATGCATCTTTATTCTTATTAATTAGCTAACATTTAACTGATAGACTTCTAAGCTTCTTATTTAAAAATGTTTTTCTCCACTTTAGTTGAGGTAAATTTGATATACAAATAATTGCACATAATCAGTACAGACAGTTTAGTGATTTTGATCATAGGCATATATTGGTATTGGGGCTTCCCAGGTGGCTCTGTGGTAAAGAACCCATCTCCCAATGCAGGCGCATTCCCTGGGTCAGGAGGGANTTAAAAATGTTTTTCTCCACTTTAGTTGAGGTAAATTTGATATACAAATAATTGCACATAATCAGTACAGACAGTTTAGTGATTTTGATCATAGGCATATATTGGTATTGGGGCTTCCCAGGTGGCTCTGTGGTAAAGAACCCATCTCCCAATGCAGGCGCATTCCCTGGGTCAGGAGGGATCCCTGGAGGAGGAAATGGCAACCCACTCCAGTATTCCTGCCTGGGAAATCCCATGGACAGAGGAGCCTGGATGGCTGCAGTCCATGGGGTCACAAATGATTCGGACACAATAGAGTGGCTAAACAACAGCAATATACGGGTGTTAGGAGCACCATGATCAAGATAATAAGTGCCCTCAAATGCCCAATATCTTACTGAGAACAACAGGCACAGTGCTGTCCAGCAGATCTCTGAAACTTATTTATCTTGGAGAACTGTAACTTCATACCTATTGAACAAGAATTCCCCAAACCAAAGTAACATCCATTCTGGTGTTTCCATCTGTAAGTTTGACTGTTTCGGGCACCTCACGTTACAAGAATCATGCATTATTCACAACAGCCAAGATGTAGAAGCAAACTGAAGGTCCACTGACAGATGATGGATAAAAGAACATGGCCCATCCATACTATGGACTGTCATTCTGCCTTAAAAGGGAAAGAAATCCTGCTATTTGTGACAACATGAATAGACTTGAAAGACACTGTGCTGAGTGAAATAAATCAGCCTACTGCTACTGCTGCTGCTAAGTCACTTCAGTCGTGTCTGACTCTGTGCGACCCCACAGACGGCAGCCCACCAGGCTCCCCGTCCCCGGCATTCTCCAGGCAAGAACACTGGAGTGGGTTGCCATTTCCTTCTCCAATGCATGAAAGTGAAAAGTGAAAGGGAAGTCGCTCAGTCATGTCCGACTCTTAGCAACCCCATGGACTGCAGCCTACCAGGCTCTTCCATCCATGGGATTTTCCAGGCAAGAGTACTGGAGTGCGGTACCATAGTTCTTTATTATTTCACTTGTCTTTCTCCTCAGTACTCTAAAGATCAGTATTAAATCATGACTTCATTCCACAAATACTTTTGAGCACCTGCTATATTCCAGGCACTGTCCTAGGGCGGCCCTACAACAAGGACCAGGACAGACACAGTCCCTGCCCTTACGCGCCTTCCAGGCAGAGACTGAGGCAGAAAACCCCTCAGAGACTATGTGTTCATCGCTGGGGACAGGGTCCAGGGAGGAACACCAAACAGGGTAGTGGTGTGTCTGTTGAGCTCAGGCTCTGCTATGCGGAGATCTACAGGGTATGGCCAGCAAGCCTATTCGCGTCTCAGAGATCATTTCAGACAGCTAAGGGCAAAGGGAAAAGCCCTGCTTGATGTGCNAGACTATGTGTTCCTCGCTGGGGACAGGGTCCAGGGAGGAACACTAATCAGGGTAGTGGTGTGTCTGTTGAGCTCAGGCTCTGCTACGCGGAGATCTACAGGGTATGGCCAGAAAGCCTATTCGCGTCTCAGAGATCATTTCAGACAGCTAAGGGCAAAGGGAAAAGCCCTGCTTGATGTGCTCGAGACACAGGAGGGGAGACCGGTGAGCTGGAGCCTTAGGTGGGGTGGGAATGGCAAGGTGTGAGATCCAGGCAAGGAGGGGGCTCTCTGCGGGGGAACAGAGTTAGGACTCCTGATCTTGCACTGAGTGAGACGACAAGCCACTGGAGTGTTTGAGCAGAGAGTGATGGAAGCAGACTTTTAAAAGAATCACTCTAGTTTCTGTGCGGACAGTAGAATGAACAAGGGCAGGAGCAGAGTACACATGCTGGTGATGTATGACAGAAAGCAAACCAATACTGGAAGCCAATCATCAGTCAATTAAAAAAAAACAATAAAAAATTTAGAAAGAAAGAGCAGAAATCAGGTAGCTGAGAACTGCAGTAACCCAGGTGAGGCAAGACACGGTGGCTGCTGAGATTTTCTTACAATCAACAGAAATGGGGAGTAGTTAGGTATTGGGTATAATGGGCAGAGGAGATACATGTATATATATCTTCAACTACTAAGATGTCATTGCATTTCAAAGGATCCACAACCTAAAATATCCCATTCAAATTCCTCCAAAATTCCTGTGCACACAACATCAAATACTGAAATAGCATTCTCACATTATTACACTTGAAAATACCACTTAGGAACAATATTTTTGGAAATAGAGGATTTAAGGCATTCAGTTGGAATCATGTGTGTGTGTGTGTGTGTGTGTGTGTGTATTCAGTTTTGATGATGAAATGTTAAAAATGAATTTAAAGTATTTTAATCCCAAATAACAAAGTAGCAATTGTCATTTCCTAAGAAGATGGTGCAGAGAGTTTTTGAAAAGAAAATCTAGACTTAGATTTGGGGGCATGTTATGTTCATGCTATTGGCTATACAAATGGAGAGGCACGCAACTGGAGATGTGTGCTGGGATTCAGAGGAGAAATCCTACCAGATGAGGACTTGGAAGAGGTCACATCTTGATGACAGTATTTCAAGTCCAGGGATACAGTGAGTAAAGATGGAAAGAGGGGAGGACCACAGGATGCCCAGGACAAGGATAGTTACAGGCGAGGGGCACCAAGGGTATCAGAGAGGGGTTGAGGAGGTGGGGAGAGCAAGACAAGAGACCAAGAAGCAGTCCAGGTGGGCAGTGAAGGAAGCACTCCTGGGATGAGAGCCCATGCTGATGGCAGGTTGGAGAGGAGGAGGCCTGAGCTGAGAACCAGCCATCAGACCTGAGAGCAAGACGACCACCACGGATACACCTGTGGCTCTCTGGTCAGGATGGAGGGTGAAAGCTTGTCTAGGCTGGGCTCCAGGGAGAGTAGCAGAGGTTCACGGCACACATTTTATCCTAAAGGGAAACAGTTCTAAGATGGGAGTGTCCAGAAATGCACTAGTCCAAGACGCCCATGTCAGTAAAATATAAATGTGGATAGTTCTGTAAATCAAAATGATATGTTTAATCTGAAAGAAATGAAAATATATTACATCTTTTCCCCTCCATATATCCCCTCCATTGATCTTTCCTTATTTTTTTCTTTTACTCTCTCAACATTTATCAAGGTGATATAATGTTAATTTTAGAATATATTATTTTACAAAAATGAGCTTTGTCTATAACCTTAACACAGAACAACCCTAGGAGATATTAACTCTCACTAGTCACTTACAATCTAGCAGAGTGCATGACCTCATACCCAGCACACAGTAGGAGATAAAATATTGTGTGTGTGCATATATAGATGTGTGCATGTATACATGTGTGTATACATGCATGTGTATGCATAGATGTGCACATACATGTAGAGATGTATGTATGGATGCATATGCCTTCAGTTCAGTTACTCAGTCGTGTCTGATTCTTTGCAACCCCATGGGCTGTNCAGCACACAGTAGGAGATAAAATATTGTGTGTGTGCATATATAGATGTGTGCATGTATACATGTGTGTATACATGCATGTGTATGCATAGATGTGCACATACATGTAGAGATGTATGTATGGATGCATATGCCTTCAGTTCAGTTACTCAGTCGTGTCTGATTCTTTGCAACCCCATGGGCTGTAGCACGCCAGGCTTCCCTGTCCATCACCAACTCCCGGAGCTTACTCAAACTCATGTCCATTGAGTTGGTGATACTACCCAAACATCTCATCCTCTGTCATCCCCTTCTCCTGACTTCAACCCTTCCCAGCATCAGGGTCTTTTCCAACAAGTCAGTTCTTCATATCAGGTGGCCAAAGCATTGAAGCTTCAGTTTAACATTAGTCCTTCAATGAATCTTCAGGACTGATCTCCTTTAGGATGGACTGGTTGGATCTCCTTGTAGTCCAAGGGACTCTCAAGAGTCTTTTCCAACACCATAGTTCAAAAGCATCAGTTATTCAGCAGTCAGCTTTCTTTATGGTCCAACTCTCACATCCATACATGACTACTGGAAAAACCATAGATTTGACTATACAGACCTTTGTTGGTAAAGTAAGGTCTCTGCCCTTTAATATGCTGTCTAGGTTGCTCATAGTTTTTCTTCCAAGGAGCAAGTGTCTTTTAACTTCATGGCTGCAGTCACTGTCTGCAGTGATTTTGGAGCCCCCCAAATAAAGTCTCTCACTGTTTCCATTGTTTCCCCATCTATTTGCCATGAAATGATGAGACCAGATGCCATGATCTTAGTTTTCTGGAATGTTGAGTTTTAAGGCAGCTTTTTCACTCTCCTCTTTCACTTTCAGCAAGAGGCTCTTTAGTTCCTTTTTACCTTCTGCCATAAGGGTGGTGTCATCTGCATATCTGAGGTTATGGATATTTCTCCCTGCAGTCTTGATCCCAAACTGTGCTTCATCTAACCTGGTGTTTCTCATGATGTACTCTGCATATAAGTTAAATAAGCAGAGTGACAATAAACAGCCTTGACATACTCCTTTCCCAATTGGGAACCAGTCTATTGTTCTGTGTCCCATTCTAACTGTTGCTTCTTGACTTGTATACAGATTTCTCATGAAGCAGGTAAGGTGGTCTGGTATTCCCATGTCTTGAAGAATTTTCCAGTTTGTTGTGATTCACACAGTCAAAGGATTTAGCTTAGTCAATGAAGTAGAAGTAGATATCTTTCTGGAATTCTCTTAATTTTTCTATGCTCCAACCCATGTTGGCAATTTGATATATATGTGTGCATGCATGTATATTTGTGCACAGGTATGTATGTGTGTTTGTACAGATGTGTGTACACATGTACATGTGTGCATGCATGTATAGGTATGCACGTGTGTGTGTGTGTACAGGTGTGTGTATGCTTATATATGTGCACACACATGTTTTCTATCTTAAGGACAGAGGTGGCTATAATAATTTCAAGGTTCCATTGTTTCTAGAATTCTACTAAATAAAATGGTAGTTTTGTTCCAGTGCTTAACATATTTTTGTATAAAGGAAAATCTGTGAAACATATACAGCCACTTTTATAAGAAAGGAAATATCCTCAAGAATTTATAAATTAAAATGGCAAGTCTCACATTTAACAACATAATATTTAAATTCTTCAGAAAGACAGACTGCAAAGCTGTATTCTTCATTTTTTTAAAAGCAATTTAACTTATTCAGCAATGGAAAGCAATTTAGAATGAAAGATAGCTATCATACAAATACAGGTTTAATTTATTATCTCAATAGAATATAGCATTATACATTTGGATCAAAACTTTCACTTATTAGATAAGCTTCTCATCTGACTAAAATGTTGATATTCTCAGATTTTAATGGTTTGTAATCCAAGATGTGATTATAATTGGGCCCTAGAAAGTTGGAATTAATTTTTCATGGGCTTAATACTCAATTATGGCTGTGTTCCCTGGCAAGTCCTCACAGGTTGTTGTAATTCATACATAGCTTACTGGTGTATTAGGTTGGTGCAAACATAATTGCAGTTTTGGACTGTGATTTTTAAATCATTATAACTAGGCTCAAATACATTTTTATTAATCGAAATAGGCGCTATTAAAATCAACACAATTTTGCAAATGAGAAATAAGTTGGTTTATTCCTGTAGCATAAAATAAATCCATTCTTCAGTATTCAGTGAACCCTTGGAAAGCATTTTCTGCCTCCTGCTGGTTGTGGAAGTGTTTTCTCTGCAAAAAGTTGTCAAGATGCTTGAAGAAATGGTAGTTGGTTGGTGAGGGGTCAAGTGAAGACGGCAGATGAGGCAAAGCTCTGCAGCTCAATTTGTTCAAATCTGATTGTGTGACATGTGGTAGGGCGTTGTCACAGAGAAGAATTGAGTCATTTCTGCTGACCAGTGCTGGTAGCAGCCATCACAGCTTTTGTTACATCTAATAAATTTGCTGAGCATACATATCAGCAAATGGAATCTCAGATGGAGATTCCAAATCTCAAATTCCATCTCAGATGGAATGGTTTCACCGAAATTCAGAAAGCTATAGTGGGTCAGACTGGCAGCAGACCACCAAATAGTAATCATGACCTTTTTTGGTGAAAGTTTGGCTTTAGGAAGTGCTTTGGAGTGTCTTCTCAGTCCAGCTACTGAGCTGGTCATCACTGGTTGTCATATCAAACTCACTTTTCATCACACATCACAATCTAATCAAGAAACAGTTCATTCCTATTACATTGAATAAGAGAAGACTACATTTCAAAATGATCATTTTTTTTTGATTTTTGGTCAGCTCATGAAATACCCACTTACTGAGCTTTTCTGCCTTTCCAATTCACTTCAAATGCCAAATAACCATAGAATGGCCCATATTGAGATCTTCTTATAACTTCTCATGCAGTTGTAAGAGGATCAGCTTCCATGATCCTCTAAATTGGCTGTTGTCAACATCTGATGGCTGGCCACTACACTCCTCATCTTCAAGGCTCTTGTCACCTTTGCAAAACTTCTTGAACCACCACTGCACTGTATGTTAGTTAGCAGTTCCTGAGCCAAAAGTGTTGTTGATGTTGTGAGCTGTCTCCACTGCTTAACGACCCATTTTGAACTTGAATAAGAAAATCACTCAAATCTCCTTCTTGTCTAACATCATTTCCCTAATCTAAAATAAACATAAACTAAACGGCAAGTAATAAGTCACTAGCAAAAAAGCATAAAGTGAGAAATGTGCATTAATATGATGTATGACATAACCACATTTATTTAAGAATGTATTCCAATATCAAACAGCAAAGTTCCACAATGCAAAACCACAATTACTTTTGCACCAACATAATACTACCTCAAGGAGATCCAACCAGTTCATTCTAAAGGAAATCAGTCCTGGATATTCTTTGGAAGGAATGATGCTGAAGCTGAAACTCCAGTACTTTGGCCACCTCATGTGAAGCGCTGACTCATTGGAAAAGACTCTGATGCTGGGAGGGGTTGGGAGCAGGAGGAGAAAGGGACAACAGAGGATGAGATGGCTGGATGGCATCACCGACTCAATGGACATGAGTTTGAGTGAACTCCGGGAGTTGGTGATGGACAGGGAGGCCTGGTGTGCTGCAATTCATGGGGTCACAAAGAGTCGGACACGACTGAGCAACTGAACTGAACTGAACTGAATACTACCACCACACAATTTCCCCTGCTGTGCTTTCTTCCCCCTTTCCTGCTGGAAATGCCACAAGAAATTTCAACCCAAATAAGCAAGTCAAACTCCCCCAATTCCTGCCCTTGTTTTTATGAATAAGGACATTCACTCCTTCAGGTCGGGCGCCGTGGTTTGGAAACGAAAATATGCTGGGGTTCTGAAATCTGTGGCCAGAAGTCCAGTTCAAGGAAGAGGAGCAGTTCTGCTTTGTGGTCACCAAGACAGTAGAGCTGACCCCCCGAGGAAAATGGGCAGGGAGGCCATAAGAAATCTAATACTTCTGTTAGAGAATGAGTATGCTTCAGGGTCTCTAAATAAATCTTACTTTTTTAGTAAGTCTCTCTGGTTTACACTGTCAAAGGGATTTCTGAAGATCTCTCTCCTAGACTCTTGCCAGCAACATCTTATTAATTTTAATTAAAATTAATTTTAATTTTGATAGAATAACTATCAAATCTGCATCTTCCTTTCTAGTCTCTCGAATCCATTTGAATTACCAAGGTATTTTGCATGGCACAATTTAATACCTGGGTTTTTTAAACTGGCATTCACAGCGAGAGCTTGTGATGGAAGAAAAACGAGCATCGTGGTTTGACCATTCTCCAGCTCAAGATGTCACTGCTCAAGGTGATGGCATGACTGGACCCCTGTTGGCGATGTCATCGGTGGTGAAATGGCTCACCCAGGACGCACACATTGAGACCTTGTTCTTTTGGTTCACTCTGCTCTTGTTTCCTGACTCAAGCCTGGGAAGGCTGCTAACGTGTGATAAGAGCATCCTGGTATCCACTCCCTTCCTCCCTCAGTCATCTGCCCAAACTTCCCTTAACGTGTTGCCAAACAGCTCACAAAGTAAGCTTGCTCTACTTTGCAAATAAATATTGCAACAACATTTTCATGTTAACGAAGGAGTTCTTATGCTCCATCTGCCCAGCTGCCCTTCACTGTTGCTCTATATGTTGTCAAGTGTGGGTAGTGCAGGTCTTCACGTAAGCAGCACTGTGAAGTTGTATTTTCACAGTCCGCTCAGTTGTGTTTTAAATGTTATTACCATTTACCCCATGCTCACATATCTGAGGGCCTGACGTGGTGATTTCTAAAGATAAGGTGAGAAGTAGAAGAGAAACTTGCTAAAGCTCCAGAAGATTCTGATAAGGTTAGTGATAAAAAGAAATGACCTTCTTTTGCGTCATGTCTGTGCATTCAATGCACCACGGAATACAAAAGCTTTCTGTCTTCACAGCGAAAGAGACTTGTCATCATTTTACACAGGGGTTCCAAGTTGTCCAATTCACCGTTTTGCACGCTGTATTGTACGTGCAAACATCTTACACACAGCTCTGGCTTTGGCAGACTTGAAGACCTTTAACAGCAAATCACTGCCATTTGTTATGTGATGGTGCTGGCTACTTTAAACAGCTATGGAATCTCAAACAGAGAAACACTTGTTGAGAAAGAAGCCACACTGGTAAAAAGGCTCTGGGAGAAAGTTATTTAGTAGCAGAATTTACTGAGCAGAGAGGACAAAGCCCAACAGCTGGTGAAACCTTAAACACTCAGCATAAAGACTCACAGTGAGCGCAGAGTGGCACTCCCAGGGAAGATGCAGCGTGAGAGCTGTAAAGCACACGTCTCCTCCCAAATGATACAATCACAACTTTGGCCCACACACTGATGACACAGCACGTGATGCTGAGGAGGGCTTCTGCAGGACACTGGAGAAACAGCCTTCCCAACAAGCTACTAGTCAACAGATCTCACTAACAAATGTAAATGGTGGTAAAAGTCCTGAACACTTTTTCTGCTGTAAACACGTGCTTTAAGTCAGCAAAGACCAAGATGTCCTGGATGCTGTGTGTTCCTATCCAAAATAAAAGATGTGTTAGAGAACCTCTGTTGGCACCTATACAGATGCTGCTCAATTTTTTGACCTCGTGGGAGGTTTAACTCAACTATGCAAGAGACTCCTTAGGTTGTCACAGAACATGGTTCTCTTACAGGAATGGAATGTTGTACAAGCTCAGGGGAGAAGCTACAAAGTGATGAACTTTGTGAACTGAAGACAAATTTCAGAATGTTTAAGGACCGGGGACATGTAGAGGAAGAAGACTGGGGAAGAAGAGAAGAGCTGCAGAAACTCGTGTCTGCAGTGACCTCATCCCATGAGCCTACCATTCCATCCTGTCTGCCTTCTTGTGCTGGGTCGCTCTGTCATTTCTGACTTGTTGCGACCCTATGGACTGTAGCCCACCAGGCTCCTCTGAATTCTCCAGGCAAGACTATAGGAGTGGGTTGCCGTGCTCTCCTCCAGGGGATCCTCTCGATCCAGGGATCGAACCCAGGTCTCCCTCATTCCAGGTGGATTCTTTACCATCTGAACATTCCATCCTGTCTGCACATCACACCTAAAGCCCATCAGCTGGACCCCATTGGATTCTATCTCTTTGCTCAGTTTTACTGGTTTATTTACTGGTTTGTTTGTATCGCCAAGGTACCTGTCACCACCTGAATCATGTTGTCTCTTTGCTTCTTCATTTCTGCCTCTCATTTCATTTAGAAATAGTTTCACAAGGGGCCACACTTGCTCTGTCCTGAGCCCTGGGTCACATAAAGGTACTCTATGAATACGCATTCTCAATGAGTAAATAACCTAAAACACTAGTTATATGTAGCCTATATTCAGATACTGCAAGTCACTGCTTCTTTTGTGAAAACCCAAGAGCATATAGATCTCATGTGACTCCTCTTCCTCAGTGACCCCAGGAAGATTCATTTCTCAAAACTCTCTGGCTGCCTATCTATCAGGATAAACCTCATCTCACTTGAATTATCATCTTCATGATGCATTTGGAGCTGATGCTGCTTAAGGTAAGTGGTTAAAAAGGTAGACTTAAGAATAGCAAGGAGATAAGAAAGCCTTCCTCAGCAATCAATGGAAAGAAATAGAGGAAAAGAACAGAATGGGAAAGACTAGAGATGTCTTCAAGAAAATTAGACATACCAAGGGAACATTTCACGCAAAGATGGGCTCAATAAAGGACAGAAATGGCATGGACCTAACAGAAGCAGAAAATATTAAGAAGAGGTGGCAAGAATACACAGAAGAACTGTACAAAAAAGATCTTCATGACCAAGATAATGACTATGGTGTGATCACTCACCTAGAGCCAGACATCCTGAAATGTGAAGCCAAGTGGGCCTTAGAAAGCATCACTACAAACAAAGCTAGTGGACCAGAGATCAAATTACCAACATCCGCTGGATCCTTGAAAAAGCAAGAGAGTTCTAGAAAACCATCTATTTCTGCTTTATTGACTATGCTAAAGCCTTTGACTATGTGGATCACAATAAACTGTGGAAAATTCTGAAAGAGATTGGAATACCAGACCACCTGACCTGCCTCTTGAGAAACCTATATACAGGTCAGGAAGCAACAATTAGAACTGGACATGGAACAACAGACTGGCTCCAAATAGGAAAAGGAGGATGCCAAGGCTGTATATTGTCATCCTGCTTATTTAACTTATATGCAGAGTACATCACGAGAAAGGCTGGACTGGAAGAAGCACAATCTGGAATCAAGATTGCCGGGAGAAATATCAATAACCTCAGATATGTAGATGACACCCCCTTATGACAGAAAGTGAAGAGGAACTAAAAAGCTTCTTGATGAAAGTAAAAGAGGAGAGTAAAAAAGTCGGCTTAAAGTTCAACATTCAGAAAACGAAGATCATGGCATCTGGTCCCATCACTTCATGGGAAATAGATGGGGAAACAGTGTCAGGCTTTTTTTTGGNGGGAGAAATATCAATAACCTCAGATATGTAGATGACACCCCCTTATGACAGAAAGTGAAGAGGAACTAAAAAGCTTCTTGATGAAAGTAAAAGAGGAGAGTAAAAAAGTCGGCTTAAAGTTCAACATTCAGAAAACGAAGATCATGGCATCTGGTCCCATCACTTCATGGGAAATAGATGGGGAAACAGTGTCAGGCTTTTTTGGGGGGGCGGGGGGGGCTCCAAAATCACTGCAGATGGTGACTGCAGCCATGAAATTAAAAGACGCTTACTCCTTGGAAGAAAAATTATGACCAACCTAGATAGCATATTCAAAAGCAGAGACATTATTTTGCCAACAAAGGTCTGTCTAGTGAAGGCTATGGTTTTTCCAGTGGTCATGTATGGATGTGAGAGTTGGAAGGCTGAGTGCCGAAGAATTGATGCTTTTGAACTGTGGTGTTGGAGAAGACTCTTGAGAGTCCCTTGGACTGCAAGGAGATCCAAACAGTCCATTCTGAAGGAGATCATTCCTGGGTGTTCATTGGAAGTACTAATGGTGAAGCTGGAGCTCCAGTACTTTGGGTACCTCATGCAAAACGTTGACTCATTGGAAAAGACTCTGATGCTGGGAGGGGTTGGGAGCAGGAGGAGAACGGGTCTACAGAGGATGAGATGGCTCGATGGCATCACCGACTCGATGGGCATGAGTTTGAGTGAACTCAGGAGTTGGTGATGGACAGCGAGGCCTGGTGTGCTGCGATTTTGGGGGTTGCAGAGTGGAACACAACTGAGTGGCTGAACTGAACTAGCGTCTCTATGATTTAGTTTTCTTTTCTTTGGAAAGGAAATAAGGATAGAGCACGGGCTCAGTGGCATCTGACCCTGCCGGCACACAGGCCGCACAGCCAGGCTCCACTGGCCATGGGGCCCTCAGGCAAGGACACTGGAGTGTGCAGCCACTTCCTTCTCCAGGGTGTTTTCCTGACACAGGGATCAAACCTGTGTCTCCCGTATTGCGAATTTATGTCTGAGCCACCTCCTGCAATGCAGGATACCCAGAGGAGCCTGGCAGGCTTCAGTCCCTGGAGTTGCAAAAAGTTAAACACAAGTGCGTGACTAACACTTCCACTTTCAGTAGAGTAGAGGAGTTTTAAGAATTTAGTAAAATAATGGGAAAAATTTCTTCAAGTTTCTGAAATATTTTCTCAGTAGTATTAGGTAATATCTTCTGGTACATTTTTTGTATTATAGTATCCCCACCCCCTTTCATCCTTGAACAATTAATATTTGGAAATGCTGATAAATGAACAAATTATGAAAACTAATACACTTTGGACATGGAAAAACAGACTGGTTTCAAATTGGAAAAGGAGTACGTCAAGGCTGTATATTGTTACCCTGCTTACTTAACTCATATGCAGAGTACATCATGCAAAATGCTGGGCAGGATGAAGCACTAGCTGGAATCAAGATTGCTGAGAGAAATATCCATAACCTCAGGTATGCAGATGACACCACCCTTATGGTAGAAAGTGAAAAGCAACTAAAGAGTCTCCTGATGAAAGTGAAAGAAGAGAGTGAAAAAGATGCCTCAAAACTCAACATTCAGAAAACAAAGATCATGCATCTGCTCCGATCACTTCATGGCAAATAGATGGGGAAATAATGGAAACAGTGAGAGACTTTATTTTGGGGACTCCAAAATCACTGCAGATGGTGACTGCAGTCGTGAAATTAAAAGACACTTGCTGCTTGGAAGAAAAGTTATGACCAGCCTAGACAACATATTGAAAAACAGAGTCATTACTTTGCCAACAAAGGTCTGTATGGTCAAAGCCATGGTTTTTCCAGTATACATGTGTGGATGTGAGAGTTGGACCATAAAGAGAGCTGAGCACTGAAGAATTCATGCTTTTGAACTGTGGTGTTGGAGAAGACTGTTTAGAGTCCCTTGGATTACAAGGATATCAAACCAGTTAATCCTAAAGGAAATCAACCCTGAATATTCATTGGAAGGATTGATGCTGAGGCTAAAGCTTCAATCTTTTGGCCACCTGATGTGAAGAGCTGACTTATTTGAAAAGACCTTGATGCTGGGAAAGATTGAGGGCAGGAGGAGAAGGGGATGACAGAGGATGAGCTGGTTCGATGATATCACCTAAACAATGGACATGAGTTTGAGCAAGCTCTGGGAGTTGGTGATGGACAGGGATGTCTGGTGTGCTGCAGTCCATAGAGTGTCAGATACAGTTGAGTGACTGAACTGAACTGAACTGAATACACCTGGCTGTAAGCCTTTGGGGAGATGTAGTGCATAAATGCTTTAGGGTACCATGGATGTAAGGTACTGCTCTACCCTCTGGGAATCCGGTAAGCAAACAGACTCTACTGAATATACAGTTTTCATTATAACTACATTTGTTAACATCCTCTGCTTCCCTAATCATGACTTCTGCCTCGGTACAACTCTGTTTTCACAATTTTTCGTAAAGATACTGAAGTCTTTCTTGATGATCCATTATGCTTCTCATAGCTCAGGACTGATATTAAACCACAGGATGGTATTTTATTCCATGCAGCACAGATGTGGCTGATACAAGAAACACTCTGTGCCACAGTCTCAGCACTTGTGTGCTGAAGACAATGGGCACAGACAGGATGTTCTGTTGATACTGGAGCAGAGAAGGAGCCAATTCCAACTCCATGCTGGAAAATCTTTCTTTGCCTTGCTTTTCCTTGCTTTTGTTATTATAATTATACTTAAAAGCTTTGCTTAAAGGACCCTGCTCCTCTGTTTGACTATAAAATAAAGTGTCTTTCTTCAGCTCATAGAGAGATAATCTGTCCCTGCTCACCTGTGAATAGAAGAGATTAACACACCCTACCCACAAAGGCCTCCAAGGGCTTGCCATTCCTTTGGAGATGTTTGTAAGATTGACGACCCTTTCACTTTACTTCCCAACTGCCTCTCCTTCTCTATTCTGCCTTTTGACTTTAGTTCTTCCTTGCTTCTTTCTCTCTGGCTCTACAAAAGAGGGGCACCCAAGATGGACAGATCATGGTGGAACATTCTGGCAAAACATGGTCAACTGGAGAAGGAAATGCCAAACTACTTCAGCACTCATGCCTTGAGAACCTCATGAACAATACGAAAAAGTTAAAAGATATGATACTGAAAGATGAACTCCCTAGGTCAGTAGGTGCCCAATATGCTACTGAAAAAGAGCAGAGAAATAGCTCCAGAAGTAATCAAAAGGCTAAGCCAAAGTGGAAGCAACTCCCAATTGTGGATGTGTCTGGTGGTGAAAGTAAATTCTGATGATGTAAGAAACAATATTGCATAGGAACCTGGAATGTTAGGTCCATGAATCAAGGTAAATTGGAGGTGGTCAAACAGGAGATGGGAAGAGTGAAGATCAGTATCTTAGGAGTCAGGGAGCTAAGATGGGTGTGATGACATTTACACCTACTACTGTGGGGAGGAGTCCCTTAGAAGAAGCGGAGCATCCTCATGGTCCACAGAAGAGTCCAAATGCAAAAAGGACAGAATGTCTCTGTTCGTTTCCAAGGCAACCATTCAATATCACAGTAATCCAAGTCTCTGCCCCAAGCACTGATGTCAAAGATGCTGAAGTTGAATGGTTTTATGAAGACCTACAAGACCTTCTAGAACTAATACCAAAAAAAGATGCCCTTTTCATCATAGGGGACTGGAATCCAAAAGTAGAAAGTCAAGAGATACATGGAGTAACAGGCAAGTTTGGCCTTGGAGTACAAAATGAAGCAGGGCAAAAGCTAGCAGAGTTTTGCTAAGAGAAAACACTGGTCATAGCAAACACCCACTTCCAACAACGTAAGGGACAACTCTACACAAGGACATCACCAGCTGGTCAATACCAAAATCAGATTAATTATATTCTTTGCAGCTGAAGCTGGAAAAGCTCTATACAGTCAGCAAAAACAAGATCAGGTGCCAACTGTGGCTCAGATTAGGAACTCCTTGTTGAAAATTCAGACTTAAATTGAAGAGAGTAGGGAAAACCACTAGGCCACTCAGGTATGACCTAAATCGCCCTCCCTTATGAATATACATTTCAAATCCTAAAAGATGATGCTATTAAAGGTCTGCACTCAATATGCCAGCAAATTTGGAAAATTCAGTAGTGGCCACAGGACTGGAAAAGGTCAGTTTTAATTCTAGTCTCAAAGGACAATGGCAAAGTCCCTTGTACTGCAAGAAGATCAAGGCAGTCAATCCTAAATGAAATTAACCCTGAATATTCATTGGAAGGATGGATGCTGAAGCTAACTCAGTGGAAAAGACCCTGATGCAGGGAAAGACAGAAGTCAAGACGAGAAGGGGATGATAGAGGACGAGATAGTTGGATGGCATCATCAACTCAATGGACACAAGCTTGAGTGTGCTCAGCTAGATCATGAAGAGGGACATAAAGAATCCGAGCTACTGAACAGCTACAAAACAACCTGCCATCCAGACCCTGACAAGATGGTTATTTTGAGGTGCTAGCCTGCCACGTTTTCTGTCAGGCAGCTCCCTGAATACAGTCCCTTTTTTGTCTTAACCCTTCACCTCTCGGATTCATTGGCCTGTTTTGTGGTGAGCAGAGCTAGCTTGGACACAGTAAAAATACAAGTACGCTGGAGGTGACCTGGGCCCCCCGGTCATCCCATGCTACAAATCCCAGACTTGATGTGAGACCCTGAAGGTCCATCCTTGTTGGACCCAGGCACACACTTCTGAATTCCACAGGGTCAATGACATTCCAAGTGTTGAATGGGAAGGAAATGTTATGGCATGTGTTTGAAAAAATGATTTCATTGACTCCTGTTCTGAATCCCTGAAAGGAATCGCATGAACCTTAGAACGAGTGACAGAGAGCCTCTCTATATGGAAGAACTGAGTCTGTTGTAACATATAAGGACAGGGATGGGATTTCCCATGGCAGGGAGGGCTATCTGCGGGGGAAACTGAGGTATGCTTTGGAAGGAGAGATGGAAGGAATTACTGGAAACTTAAAATACACACTGACACAGAAAGCCTGAAAATGATCTAATTATTGTCTCTATGGCACTTTTTTTTTTTTTTCCTATTATCAGGTTAGCTTACACAACCTGGGCCAGATCGCAGCAGAAGGTAGTGTCAGGAAGCATTTAACAGGAGGCTTCCTGTGTGCTGTTTTGGATCTGTCAGGAATTCTCTGTTCCTTATTAATTCCTGAATATTCAGGAATTAAGAGGAGATGCAAGCCTCTCCCAGGGGCTGAGGAATCCAGGCATTTCCTTTGTTAGTTTTTCTATACAGTGATAAGTACCCTCTTCCTTTTTATGAACCATATGGTAAAAGTGATTACTTACAACCCTCTGTCTTTCATATGGATGACCTCATGTTTCTTTGGTAACTTGTAAGTTTTGATTTTATCTCTGCTGAAAATAGCTATCTTATAAGATAGTATAAATACCTACACAATGTTGAATAAAACACCTTTCCTCCATCAGAGTTTTGGTCCCCGTGTCTGTCTTTCTCTCTCTCTCTCAGGCTATTTCTTTGGAGCACAGAGGCCCTCTGAGTTCACTTTCCTGCCTGGGCTTCTAAGACCCTCTTGAGAAGGCACTCTGCGCCTTCACCCATGGAGAGGGTGCCTGAGGCCTCCATGAAGAAAGCAAACCCTGTGTCAGGGACTTCATTGGTTTTCTGCGTAAACCAAGGAATACCAGCCTCTTTCTCTCCTTTACTTTCTTATAGTCGACTCCAGACCACCAGGTTCCATTCCATTAAAGTACCTCAGCAAGGTAGGGTGATGACTCAGAGCAGCTGGAGGAAAACCTGAAGAGTGCTGCTAACTGGGGTTGGCACAGGACTGGGTATCCAGGAGCGTGTGATGAAACTGGGGAAAAGCTTCAAGACAGAGCTCCATGGTCTCCATTCTGTCCCTCAGACCCAGCCAGGCAGACCTGGGCTGATCCTGGGAGAGAACAGCGGATGTCACCCCGAGGAGTCAGCTGGCCCCTCTCCTTGCAGGGCGGGGGGCAGGGTGGAGCTCCGGGGGATGGGGGCGGGGC
>SJYA01007964.1:5103-17280 GCA_006410615.1 Neotragus moschatus | reverse complement strand
CCCCCTCTTCCTCCACCCCGCCCCCCAGGCCCCTCTGAACAAACCCTGGATAAAGCGGTGCTATTTGAGGCAGGTTTCTCCGAGGCTCATTTATCATTTACGATTTCCTTGCTTCAGTGCCTGGAGATGGGAGGAAAACAACACAAATCCTCATTCTGTGGTTTTTCTGAATTTTCTATAGAGAACGTTCCAGAATGGAATGAGAGAAAGTGCGAGGCTGCAGCCCATAGCACCCTCCCGCCTCAGGACTCAGACTGTATACTCCCTTCTCAAGGTCTAGGCTGCAGCCCCATCCTGGGACCCAGCGTGTACCCCGTCTCAAGGCCGGGGCTACACCTCCCCTCAGAGTCTAGGCTGCATCCCCTCAAGGCCAGGACCCCTCCTGCCTGGGACCACCAATCTACCTGGCTCCCACACGAGCCACAGCTCACAAACTCCAGGAGCCATTGCTTCAGTAGGTATCCACGGGTAAGTCAGAGGCCCAAGAGGCGTCCTGGAACCCCTTTCTGCCCCAGCAATGCAGCTTTCCCGTCTCTCTCTGCTTGAAACAGTTTCATGGTTTTCCATCACTCTTAGAATAAAGAGAAAATATACACTCAGAGGTGGTGGATCTTCAGGCTGTGTCTACCTCCCTCTGTATCCTTGCTGCCCACCGCTCTTCCCCACCCCCACCCCAGCCACACCCACCTCTCTGCGGGTGGAGAGTCTCCAGCCTCCCCAGTTCACCTGCTGCCTCCTCCTTACCTTCAAAGTGCCTCACAGATGCTTGCTCAGGAACCCATCCCCCTTGGCGTCTACATTGTCGCATGCCATGCCTCTTGTAGCCTGTGCCTAAGGGACAGACTCACGTCCATTTGTGTCAGAGTCTGATGAATTCTGACCTGGGAATCAACCCTGAATACTCATTGGAAGGACTGATGCTGAAGCTGAAACTCCAATACTTGGGCCCCCTGATGCAAAGAGCCGACTCATTGGAAAAGACCCTGATGCTGGGAAAGATTGGAGGCAGGAGGAGAAGGGGACGAAAGAGGCTGAAATGGTCAGATGACATCACCAACTCTATGGACTTGAGTTTGAGCAAGCTCCAGAGGATATTAAAGGACAGGGAAGCCTGGTGTGCTGCAATCCTTGGGGTCAAAAAGAGTCAGACATGACTGAGTGACTGAACAACTGATAAATTTGGTCTCCTACACGGGCTCCCTCAAGCTAAGACCAAGACTGTCCAGTTGGCCTCCTTGTCTCCCAACACAGTGCTTGCACATAGTAGAAATGTTTCCTGAGTAAACCAGCAAATTGATTGATAGCTGCAGGGTGTGCCAGAGTGGAGTGACAGAGTGCTGGGTGCTTTTGGAAAATGAGGTAAAGAGTGATCAAGACTTGATGTTAGATTTCTTGGCTCCTCCAGATGAGGGACCAATGGCCCCACGCCTTTGTCCTTGGATAACCAGGAAGACAAGTGGAGAAAAAGGACACTTCCCTGGCTGTGAACGAACCATGACCCTGTGCTCTCCTGTGGCTGAGAACAAACCTGTTTGCCTCACAGTGCCTGGATTGCCCTTTGGAAAAAATATGACCACCGAGTGCAGGGCTGGGACTAGGGAGCAGCCAGGGAGGTGCTGGGGAGGGGGCACAGAGACTTGAGGAGGCTTGGCTATGAGGGCACCTCCAAGCCCCGCTAGAACACTGTGCGTCCTCCCTTGGCAGCGAGATATGCCCTATAATTTCAGGGCTGCTAGATCCCCAGCTTTCAAATTCCTGGCCTCCACAGCCAGGGCAGTGTCAGTTCAGTTCAGTTCCATCGCTCAGTCGTGTCCGACTCTTTGTGACCCCATGAATCGCAGCACGCCAGGCCTCCCTGTCCATCACCAACACCCGGAATTCACTCAGACTCACGTCCATCGAGTCAGTGATGCCATCCACCCATCTCATCCTCTGTCGTCCCCTTCTCCTCCTGCCCCCAATCCCTCCCAGCAGCAGAGTCTTTTCCAACGAGTCAACTCTTCGCATGAGGTGACCAAAGTACTGGAGTTTCAGCTTTAGCATCATTCCTTCCAAAGAAATCCCAGGGCTGATCTCCTTCAGAATGGACTGGTTGGATCTCCTTGCAGTCCAAGGGACTCTCAAGAGTCTTCTTCTCCAACACCACAGTTCAAAAGCATCAATTCTTTGGCGCTCAGCTTTCTTCACAGTCCAACTCTCACATCCACACATGACCACTGGAAAAACCATAGCCTTGACTAGATGGACCTTTGTTGGCAAAGTAATGTCTCTGCTTTTCAATATGCTATCAGGGCAGTGTAGGAAGAAATAAATAGTTTCTCTGAGAGGAGGCAAGTTCTGAACGCCCCTGGTGATCCCAGCATGTGGGCTGCCTGGGGTCTGGCTTTCCACCTGCCTGCCCTGCACCCACACTGGAGGCCAGAAACAAAAGTCAGAGGAAAACCTAGACTCCAGAGAACCTTTCAGAGCTGGGAAGCATCAAAAGCATCCTTTGAAAGCATTTACTGGAGAAGTTCAAGTGCAATGTAGTTATCCCACACAGTACCTCTCAGTGCCTCAGTAGAAGAGACACTCAATAAATATGTGTGGATGAATCGAGATGAGGGAGCAGAATTGTGAGTGCTCTGGCTTAAGAAGGGCAAAGGGCAAATGGAGACTTTTCAGAACTTCACAGAAAATTCGGAGGTGGAGAAACTCTTTAGAGCACTGGAGTCTCATCTTCTTGGTTCATCCCCTTCTCCTTCATCCTGAGGGCTTCAGAACAGCCTTCCCTTCCTGTCCCAGGGGTCCCAGGCAGGAGGAGTTGGAGGGGAGCAGGATTGCAGGCTATCAGAGGAACGAGGACCACCTTGAGCAGACCCCATTGCTGTTACCCATGGAAACCAAAGTCATCCACTGAGCCGGGGCTGGAACTCAGAGATGCTTTTCCCAGTGCTATCTGCCTAGCTCACTCAGGAGCTGAAGAAATGGAAGAAACAGGTTTAGCCCTTTTAGCAGAGGCTGCCTTGGGATCATGCTGGACACAGCCATCCTCTGACTCCTGGCCCAGCCCAAAGTCCTAAGCTCCTCTGTCGGGCTCAGTTTCTCTGCTTCCCATCACTCCTTTGGCTGCAAATGGATCTGCCCAAACCCATATCTACTGCTGGAAATACCATTCAGGGCTGTGAGTATAGAAGGGGCTTTTCTCTATTATTTTTTTTTCATTTTTCACTTAAGTATGTTTAATATTAACATAGCACATATATTTTGAAAAAAAGTTACAAAAATAATGAAGTGTAAAAAGCAGAAAAAAAATCACCTGTCATCCCCTCTACAGAAAGCATCATGGTGATTTATCACTTTGAGCGAGTTGCTTTGATCCTTTGCTCTTCATTTTCCCCTGGTCCAGTGGGTCCCTGCTGACACATGGCACAGTATTGCTGGGGTTCAGGGCTCCAGGCAGCTTTGCCTCCCAGTTGGTGCCCTGTCATCGTTGGCAGTTTTCAGACCCACTGCATTTTTAGGCTCAGGGGGAAAAAAATAACAGCTTTAAAATAAGGCAACAGAATTTAGGGCAAAATTTCTTAAGCCTATGTGTGAGATTTGAGCTGTATTTCAGGGATGGCCAAAGCCAGGCTTGTGCAGTGAGAGATGTTAAGTTCTATTTTTAGGGAATATTACAGGCTGAGTTCTTAGAACACTCCTGTGGAAAACAACTAAAAAGTCAGATCAAGTATTTTGAACATCTTACAGGCACTGAAGAGTTGACAAGGAAGTAAAAACTTAGTCCAGAATCTGACAGGAGCCAGCAAGGCCAGTGATTCTAGAAAGAGCTCTTGCCCCAAGAATGTTTGCTTATCTCATTTACTTTGCACTTAAGGGCTAAAAGTTTTGCAAAACTTGGTACCTCCCTCATGAAGCTGGGACCCTGAAGCCTACACCATGGGTAAGCGTGAAGGAGTAAGCCAGGAGTAAGCCCTGCCCATATGAAACTCAAGGATCTGAAAAGCCAGTGGACTTAGTGCTGAGTGCGTGCTAGTGGCATGGGGGCAGATTACTGGAAACTGTAAAATCAGGCTGAGCTGTCCCATATATTTGCAGCCCATGTCATCTGCGGGGGCCAAGAGACCCATGGATTTAGTTTCATACCATCTCAGATTAGTAGTATCCTAGGAGCAGAGACATTTTGCCGACTAAGGTCCGTCTAGTCAAGGCTATGGTTTTTCCAGTAGTCATGTATGGATGTGAGAGTTGGACTGTGAAGAAAGCCGAGCACCGAAGAATTGATGCTTTTGAACCATGATGTTGGAGAAGACTCTTGAGAGTCCCTTGGACTGCAAGGAGATCCAACCAGTCCATTCTAAAGGAGATCAACCCTGGGATTTCTTTGGAAGGAATGATACTAAAGCTGAAACTCCAGTACTTTGGCCACCTCATGCGAAGAGTTGACTCATTGGAAAAGACTCTGATGCTGGGAGGGATTGGGGGCAGGAGGAGAAGGGGACGACAGAGGATGAGATGACTGGATGGCATCACTGACTCGATGGACGTGAGTCTGAGTGAACTCCGTGAGTTGGTGATGGACAGGGAGGCCTGGCTGGCTGCGATTCATGGGGTCGCAAAGAGTCGGACACAACTGAGCGACTGAACTGAACTGAACTGAGGAGATCCCTGGCAGAAGCAAATACAATCCTTTCTGAAGACAATCATCTTTGTTCTGGGTTTCTTCAAAGACATTGAACACAGCACTGTCAAGTACACACAGAAAAGAGTAGTATGAGTAAGAACCAAAACGGTAAGTAACAGACACAGACTCCAAGACTTCAGCTGCTAGGACTGGTAGAGTCACACGCTTGCTCTATCAAAGAAGGAAGAAGCAAGGTAGCAAATATCCACAGGAAGCAGAAAACTGTGAAAATATGACTTAGTTTGAAAAATAGTAAAACAATTTTTAAAATTTTCTAAAAGTTCTATGGCTGATTCATGATGACATATGGCAGAAGCCAACACAATATTATAAAGCAAGTGTCATTTAGTTAAAAATATACAAATTAAAAAAAAAATTTCCAAAAGGTAAAAATTCAATACCAGAAGTTTAAAACTGAACAAAAGGATTTAACAATAGATTAAGTGAGAAGAAGATTGAAAGATCAATTAGAGGAAATTATCCTATGTAACTCAGATGTAATTCAGATATACATCCTAAAATAAAAATACAAAAAAAATTAATGTAGAAAGTATCAGAATTTCTGACATTCTATTTTTTGTTTGCAATTGTTCCTTTTGGTTAAAATGTACACAAAATGAAATGGACAGATCTTAATCATACAGTCACTGTATTTGACCTTGGTAATCCCAACCTGTATCAAGATATGGAACATTTCCATTATTCCAAAAAGTCTCCTCATGCCACTTTTCAATTTCCATGCCACTCCTGGAGGCAACCAGTGGTCTGATATTTTGCTATACCATAGACTAGCTTTATCTATTCTAGAATATTATATAAATGGGATATCACAGTGTATATTTATTGTGCAGTTGCTAAGTTATGTTCAACAGTACATATGTTTCTGTATAAATTTCTTTTTCACTTAGGATGTTTTTGAAACCCATTCATGTTGTTACGTGCATCTGTACTCTGTTCCTCTTTATTGCTGAGTAATATTCCATTATACAGCTGTCCATGATTGTTTACCCACATGTCTATTGATGGACACCTGGTCTATTTCCAGATTTTATTGCTATGAATAAAGTTGCTATTAGCATTCTTATATAAGTCCTTTTGTGACTATATTTTTAATCTTCAGTTCAGTTCAGTCGCTCAGTTGTGTCCGACTCTTTGCAACCCCATGAATCGCAGCATGCTGGGCCTCCCTGTCCATCACCATCTCCCGGTGTTCACTAAGACTCACGTCCATCAAGTCGGTGATGCCATCCAGCCATCTCATCCTCGATCGTCCCCTTCTCCTCCTGCCTCCAATCCCTCCCAGCATCACAGTCTTTTCCAATGAGTCATCTCTTCACATGAGGTGGCCAAAGTTTTTAATCTTACTGGATAAATTGTTAGGAATAGCCCTATCAGGTATTAGAGCAGGTGTATGTTTAGTACTCTTGCCTGGCAAATCCCATGGATGAAGGAGCCTGGTAGGCTGCAGTCCATGGGCTCTCTAGGAGACGGACACCACTGAGCGACTTCACTTTCGCTTTTCACTTTCATGCATTGGAGAAGGAAATGGCAACCCACTGCAGTGTTCTTGCCTGGAGAATCCCAGGGATGGGGGAGCCTGGTGGGCTGCCATCTATGGGGTCGCACAGAGTCGGACATGACTGAAGTGACTTAGCAGCAGCAGCAGCATGTTTAGTTTTATAGGAAACTACCAAATGTTCTCCCAAATGGCTGTGCCAGTTTACAATTCCCACAGTATGAATTCAGTTGCTCCACATACTTGACAAAATTTTAGTGCCAACCTTTTTCATTTTAGCCACAATGATGAGTATAGTGTCTGACTGTTCTTTTATTTTGCGTCTATCCAGTGACTAAAAACATTGAGCACTTTTTCATATGCTCATCATTTTTTTCAATTGTGGTAAAAACATATAATATTATTTTTTTAAGGCAAAAACACACACGTAAAGTTTATTTTGCTGCTTTTATGAAAAATATAACTTCTGATTCTCAGTGATGTCAAAGATATAATCACCATCTTAAACATATCCGAGACCTTTTGAATCAAAAATCTTCATAAAACTGATTTAGAAAATTGGTTTGAAGCTTTATGGAACTTTGAGCATGTACATTAATCTCTGTTTCCACAATCTGGATTTGAGCTGCAATTGTTTAGAAGGCTAGTGGCATTTTAGAAGTGGTTCTTACTAATTTTTTTTTCAAAATGCATTCTTTTAACATATAACATTAAATTTAGCATTTTAAACATCTGTAAGCGTACAGTTCTGCACATTATACACAGTCACATTGTTGTGTAACCATCACCACCATCCATCCACAGAAGCTTTTCATCTCCCCAAGCTGAAATTCTGTTCCTATTAAGTGATGATTCTCCATTCCCCTCTCCCCAGTCCCTGACAGTTACCATTCTACATTCTATGAGCTTGACTCCTCTAGGGACATCCTATAAGCAGAATAGTACAGTATTTGTTCTTTTGTGCTTGGCTTACTTCTCTTAGAGTAATGTCTTCAGGCTCATCCATGCTGTAGGGTCAGAATCTCCTTCCCTTTTAAGAGTAAATAATATCCCATTGTACATATACACCGCACTTCGTTTACCTAGTCCTCTGTTAACAGACACAGGCCACGTCTACCTTTTGCTTATTGGGAATAATGCTGCAATGAATATGGGTGTGTAAATCACTCTGAATCCCTGGCTTTTATTTCTTTGGAGTATATAGTCGGAAGTAGAATTGCCGTGTCTGATGGTAATTCTAACATTAATTTTTTAGAAATTGCCATAACATTTTCATTATCATTAGCAATGCATGAAAATTCTAATTTCTCCATATTCTTCCCAGTACTTGTTATTTTGTTCTGTTTGTTACAATAGCCATTATAATGAGCATGAATATATGCTTATTTTATCCTCCATTTATATGTTCTTTTGTGAAGTGTCTGTTAAAGATATTTTGCCCATTTTATTGCATTTTAGTCTTTGTTATTGAGTTTTCGATTTTTATATAGCCTGGACACCAATCCTTTGTCAGATACATGTTTTGCCAGTGCGTGGTTTGAATGTTCATTTTCTTAGTGGTGTTATTTGATGAATAACTATTTTAATTTTGGTGAAGCCCAATCTGTCAATTCTTCAGAATGAGAGGAGAGGAAAAAATGGAGACAATATTTGAAGAAACACAGGCTGATAATTTCCAAAACCTATTGAAAGACAGGAATCCACATATCCAAAAGCTCAAGATAAGTAAAAAGAAACCTATCTTTAGGTACAACATAGAGAAACTGCAGAATATCAAAGACAAAGAGAGAAAAACAATTAAGCTGGAATGTGGGGCAAGGGAAATGCAAATTCTCTCACAGAAGATCAAGACTAACTGCTGACTTTTCATCAAGATCCTGGCACTTGGAGGACAGAGAAATGTCATCTTCACTAAAACAAAGAAACAACCATTATCCTGAAATTCTATATCAGGAAAAAAGTGTCTTTTAAAAATGAGGGAGGAAATAAGAACATAAGTAAACAAGCAAACAAACACTGAAAAGATTTTGCAACCAACACTTTATCATGAAAGGAAATTCCAAAGACTGTGCTTCAGTCATAAGGGAAATAATCTCCCTTGGGAGGGACCCATAGGAAGAAGAAATGAGTAGAAAAATTATTGATATACAAGGGAACCTCAACTCTATAAAACAATTAAAATCTTTGGGAAGGTTAAAACCATGACTGATGTATGATAAATAATCATACATGGGGTTTATAAACATAGAATAACATATGTGACAAGTCAGAAGGAAAGCAAATAGATGAATTAGCAGCCCTCAAAGGGTCCCTGTGTGGCTTCCCTGGTAGTTCAGCTGGTAAGGAATCCACCTTCAATCAAGGAGACTCTGGTTCGATTCCTAAGTTAGGAAGATCCCCCTGGAAAAGGGATAGGCTACCCACTCCAGTATTCTTGGGCTTCCCTGGTGGCTCAGCTGGTAAAGAATCTGCCTGCAATACGGGACACCTTGGTTCAATCCCTGGGCTGGCAAGATCTGCTGGAGAAGGGAATGGCTACTCACTCCAGAATTCTGTCCTAGAAAATGCCAGGGACTATTCCATGGGGTTGCAAAGAGTCAGACATGACTGAGCAACTTTCTCACCCTCACAAAGAGGGTAAAGATATTGATTAATTTTAGATTTTTAACAGGGTGTGCTAATGTAAAATGATAGCCTTAATCCTAAATATGCCAGTAATCACATTAAAGATAAATGAACCAAGTGTCTCAATTAAAAGACAAAATTGTCAGGCTAGAAAAACTATTCAACCTTATGCTATTTACAAGAAATATATATAAAATATAAGGGTAATAAAATAAAATATAAGGGTACATCAAAATTGAAAACCAATAGTTTTAAAAAAGAAAATAATAGAGTCAGGAGTTACAAAAGCCTTTGCTCTGCTACTTTTACTAATCTATAAACTTAATTTATAAACTGTTTATACATTTGGGCAAGTCACTGGGTCTTGAGTCCTCACAGTTATCATTTATAAAAGCAGAATAATAATCCCTATCCTAGCTACCTTAAAAGATAAAATGAGCTAGTGTGTTTGAAAGTTCTTCATGCAGCACCAGATACAGTATTAACATAGGTGAGTCATAGACTAATAAAATGAAATGGTAATGGTAACCTCTTTTATAGGGGGTTAAATTGTTGCCCCTATTGTGGGCTGGACTGTGTCATCACCACCCCAAATTCATATGCTGAAGTCCTAACCCCCAGGATCTCAGAATGTGACAGTATTTGGAGGCAGGGTATTTTATTTTTTTTTTTAGAATGGTATATTATGAGGAAGTGTGGACATCCCTGTGGCAAGAGGGAAGAGGCTTCTGGAAGCCAAGGAGAGAGACCTCAAAAGGTGAAAGCTCGGCTTAGATTTGGGGTTCCAGCACTCAGAACTCTGGGGAAAACATAATAATTCCTATTGTTTTAAGCCCCCTAGTTTGTGGTAACTTGTTACAGGAACTTAGTACAGGTCCTGTAAAGGAAATTAGGAAGGATGAGGTGGACAAGGATCCAGGGTTACTGTGGCCCCCTTGGTTCACGATGTTGTGTGACCACTGCTCCCAAGGCCAGCTCCTTTGGTTCAGTGACCAGAGCTCTCTACATGGGAATAATGCTTAGGAAATCCCAGCTATTGTCATGTGAAAGGCAATCCTGATTCCACGGGCACCTCTGAGAAATACAACAACACTTTTGCACATTTCACAGTCTTTCTTTCACGTGGTCACCACCCCCAGAAACTGTTTAGTATCAGTGCTACTGAACTGCAGTCTGACACTCATCATCGAAAGCTAATATTTCAGAGGCAAGTGTTAGTAGAAAGGAAAGCTTGCTTTATTCTGGGAGCCTGAGACCTGCTGAGAAAGCACACTCGTATCCAAAGGCCAATCTCCCCCCTGCCAATCAGACGACAAGAGCTTTGAAAGGGGAGCTTCGGGGATGCACAGACAGAGGGAGGGGTTATTAGGCTGGTGCAAAAGCAATTGCAGCTTTGGACCTTGAATTTTACATCATTATAACTAGGCTCAAACACATCTTTATTAATCAACACCATTACAATCAACACATTTTTTCCAACAAGAAACGTCTCTTTATTCCTGTAGCATAAAAATCTGAGCCTTGGGATTCGATGAACTCTTGGAAAGCATTTTCTGCCTCCTTCTGGTTGTGGAAGTGTTTTCCCTGCTAAAAGTTTCTGAGATGCTTGAAGACGTAGTAGTTGGCTGGTGAGAAGTCAAGTGAATATGGCAGATGAGGCAAGACTTCGTTGCCCGATTTGTTCAACCTTTGAAGCGTTGGTTGTAAAATTTACCGTTGGGTGTTTTTGTGGAAGAGAATTGGGCCCTTTCTGTTGAACAATGCTGGCTGCAGGCATTGCAGTTTTCAGTGCATCTCTTTGATTTCCTGAGCACACTTCTCAGGTGTAATGGTTTCATTGGGAGTCAGAAAGCTGTAGTGGGTCAGATCAGCAGTAGTGGACAGCTGATCCATTACTGATACTGGTCTGCTGACGCAGTGTTACAGTGGGTCAGCTCTAGTGGATCAGCAGATAACCAAGTAGTGATTACGATCGCTTTTATGGTGCAAAAAGGGTTTGGCTTTGGGGAAGTGCTTTGAAGCTTCTTCTCAGTCCAGCCACTGAGCTAGTAATCATTGCTGGTTGTCATATAAAACCCACTTTTCATTGCACATCACAATCCAAGTGAGAAATGGTTCATTGTTGTTGTGCAGGATAAGAGAAGATGACACTTCAAAATGATAATTTTTTAAATTTATAGTCAGCTCATGAGGCATCCACTTATTGAACTTTTTCACCTTTCCAATTTGCTTCAGATGCCTAATGACCAAATGGTCAAATGGTCAACGTTGAGTTCTTTGGCACCTTCTCATGTAGTTGTAAGAGGATCAGATTCAATGATGGCTCTCAGCTGTTGCTTGTCAACTTTCAATGGCTGGCCATTGTGCTCATCTTCAAGGCTCTCATCTCCTTTGCAAAACTTCTTGAACCACCAATGCACTGTACATTTGTTAGCAGTTCCGGGGCCAAATGCACTGTTGATGTTGCAAGTCGTCTCTCCTGCTTTATGATCCATTTTGAACTCAAATAAAATCTCTCAAATTTTCTTTATGTCTAACATCACTTCCATAGTCTAAAATACATATAAAATAAAAGAAAGTAGTAAGTCATTAGCAAAAAACATAGAACAAGAAATGCACATTAAAATGGTATGTAACATAACTACATTTATTTCAGGATGTATTCCAATATTAGATAGCAAATTTCAACAATGCCAAACTGTAATTACTTTTGCACAGTCTAATACATGCAGAAACAGCACGACAGGGTCTGATAGTCATCTTGAAATCAGTCACGCAGTGGTCTGATCAGTGTCATCTTGTGTTTTCAGTACAGTTTATCTTTGGTTCCAGGGTCGATTTGTACCCATTTCTGAGAATTGCGGCAGCTTACGTCATGGCCACAGTCTGGTCATCACGTAGTTAACTTCTTCCACCTGCTGGGAGTTTCAGTATCTATAAGACAGCTCACAGAACACAAGTCAGAATATTACCTATAATCCTTAAGGAGGACCTAAAGCCTTTGACTTTGTTTAATGATTCCAGAAAAACATCTATTTCTGCTTTATTGACTAAAGCCTTTGACTGTGAAGATCACAATAAACTGTGGAAAATTCTGAAAGAGATGGGAATACCAGACCACCTGACCTGCCTCTCAAGAAACCTATACGCAGGTCAGGAAGCAACAGTTAGAACTGGACATGGAACAACAGACTGGTTCCAAATAGGAAAAGGAGTACGTCAAGGGTGTATATTGTCACCCTGCTTATTTAACTTCTATGCAGAGTACATAATGAGAAACGCTGGGCTGGAAGAAGCACAAGCTGAAATCAAAATTGCTGGGAGAAATATCAGTAACTTCAGATATGCATATGACACCACCCTTATGGCA
>SJYA01007963.1:0-17364 GCA_006410615.1 Neotragus moschatus | reverse complement strand
AATTCATGCCCAACATCGGAACTCTGTAGGCAAAGACCTAGAGAGAGGGACTGTAGGACATAGGAACAGTGAGTTCACTGCTGGATTTTAGCTTTTGTGTCCAGAAAATAATGTACAAAGGTGGAAAGAGTGTGGGACGAGATTGGGGTAGGCAAAATTAAATTCGAGCAAAGGGGAAAGAACTTGATCCTAGAGGTAAAAAGAACCATACAGAGTTGGGTAAGGACAAGCTGAAAGTACTGGGACCAATCTCGCTGTTATATGCAGTAAGGATTTTAGGGTGAAGATTAGCAGGAGGAAGATTCTTTCCATGAGGTCACAGAGAGTCGGACACGACTGAGCAGCTGAACTGAACGGCACTGAAGGGAGGAGGAAACCTCCGCCAGGGGGTCCCTGCGGCTCAGATGGTGAAAATCCACCCACAGCATGGGAGACCTGGGTTCAGTCCCTAGGTCGGGAAGATCCCCTGGAGGAGGGCATGGCAACCAACTCCAGCGTTCTTGCCTGGAGAATCCCACGGACAGGGGAGCCCGATGGGCTGCGCATGGGGTCGCAGAGAGTCGGACACGATCACAGCACAGTGAAGAAGGAAATCACCATATCCCAAGGACTGAAACAGCAGCATTCCCACCAATCAGGAGTCATTCCTTGAAAAGTCCAGGAATATCCCATTTGGAAGGGCTGCCTCCTCCAGAATTCTTTCAGGACAGTATTCATCTCCCAGTGGGAAACTAAAATTGTCAAACAGACAGGAAAATGAGGGGACTGGAGTCAGAATTAGCACCATCCCAAGTCTGACCCCAGCCTGCAGCCCCCAAACTCCCCATCACTAACCGCTGCCTCCAGGCAGAGCCAAGAGGAAGTCCGCGGCCACAAGTGGCTGTTTGTGTGAGCCTGGGGGGCAGTTCCCCAGGGCCAGCCATGCCTCTTGCACAACCGCAACTGTCGGTTGAAAAATGAGGAAAGACACCTGGGGGCTTCGACCTTAAAATAAGATCTGTGAGCGCCTGCAAAACCACCATCCTCTGTGCAAGCTGCCTCTGAGTGTGTTTTTATTACTCTTTGTATGTTTTCTTACTTCTAGATCTCAGCAACTAGCAAAGTAAACGCGTGAGTGGGATATGCTTTTATGGAATGCTTTATTTTTCTTATGTTTATGTGTGTGTGTGTGTGTGTGTGTGTGCGTAAAAAATTAAGGGACCCAGGATTTTCATAGGAAGACTAAATAAAATGCCGATTCATAACTGTATCAGCGAAAAACGTAGCTCAAATTCAGGTTAGCTTTTGCCCAGGCAAGACATTATTTGCGTCTTTCCCTAAATTGTTGGTCTTTTCGTCCATCCAAATTTTGCTCATGCAAGTGCCCCTCTCTGTGAAGCAGTCTGCTTCTCTCCATCTTTTGAAGTTCCCGTTGTCATTTGAATCCTTTCTCTGCCTGCCTGCCTTCTCCTCCAAACCTTCCTCAGAACATGTCAGCCTACATGGCACCCCCATAATGCTGTTAAATTAACCCAAATAATATTGTTAAGTGCCTGCTGTTTTAACATTCTGTCAGGAGTCCGTGAAACAGGTGCCTATCTTCAAAGAACTCACAGTCCATTAGAAGAAATAACTGCCCACACAGCTAAGCCTCCTAAAATGTGACCAGGCCCCTTATGGGATGCGCATGCTCTAAGCCTGCCCGGGGCTTAGAAAGGCTAATGAAGCAGCCTTTAAGAGCTGGGTTCATACTATCTGACGTCACTGTCCTCCGGTTGTAGCTGATTGGCCAGTGAGGGGTAATAAAGCCAAAGATGGCCAATAAGAAGGTTGGCCAATGAGCAGGCAGGCCAATCAGAAGCGCAGGAAGCAGCTGGTCCCAGAGCATTCAGCCCACACAACGTCGAACCAATCCAATTCCTATTCTTGGGAATTTAAAATAGAAACTATGGCGAGAACGTGGTGGAGATCAGCAAGGGTGAAGCTGGATGGTCATGAGCTGGAGGCAGGACAGTCCCGACGGGCCTGGGTGAGCCAGTAAGGCCTCCAGTAATAGTTCATGTTCGGTGAGCAGCTACTGCACGCCAGAATTGGCTGTTTCCTCCCCACTTCATAGCTGAGCGGATTATAGCCTTAGAATTATAGTTCTTGGATTATAGCCTTGTGGCAAAGGGGCTTGCATAACTCCATGAAGCTATGAGCTATGCCCACAGGACCACCCAAGACGGACGGATCATAGTGGAGAGTTCCAGCAAAACGTGGTCCGCTGGAGGAGTGAATGGAGAATGACCCCAGTATTCTTAGAGGGAATGGCAAACCACTCCAGCATTCTTGCTGCGAGAATGCCAAGAAAAATATGAAAAGACAAAAAGATATAACGCTGGAGGATGAGCCCCCCAGGTCCAGTATGCTCCTGAGGAAGAGTGTAGAAATAGCTTCAGAAAGAATGGAGAGGCTGGGCCAAAGCAGAACTAATGCTCAGCTGTGGTTGTGTCTGGTGGTCAGAGTAAAACCTGACGCTGTAAAGAGCAATACCGCATAGGAACCTGGAATGTTAGGTCCATGAATCAAGGTAAACTGGAAGTGGTCAAGCAGGAGATGGAAAGAGTGAACACTGACATCTTAGGAATCAGTGAGTTTAAATGGATGGGAATGGGTGAATTTAACTCAAATTACCTTTATATCTACTAATGTGGGCAAGATCCCTTAGAAGAAATGGAGTAACCATCATAGTCAACAAAAGAGTGTGAAATGCAGTACTTGGATGCAATTTCAAAACCAACAGAATGATCTCTGTTCATTTCCAAGGCAAACCACTCAACATCACAGTAATCCAAGTCTATGCCCCAGTCACTAAGCTGAAGAAGCTGAAGTTGACTGGTTCTATGAAAACCTAGACCTTCTAGAACTAACACCAAGAAAAGATGTCCTTTTCATCATAGGGGATTAGAATGCAAAAATAGGAAGTCAAGGGATGCCTGGAGTAACAGACAAGTTTGGCCTTGGAGTACAAAATGAAGCAGGGCAAAGAGAACACACTGGTAACAGCCAACACCATCATCCAACAAGAGACAGGCAACTTTACACATGGACATCACCAGATGGTCAATACTGAAATCAGATGGATTATAACCTTTGTAGCCGAAGATGGAGAAGCTCTATCCAGTCAGCAAAAACAAGACCTGGAGCTGACTGTGGCTCAGATCATGAATGCCTTATTGCCAAATTCAGACTTAAATTGAAGAAATCAGGGAAAACCACTAGGTCATTCAGGTATAACTCAATTCCCTTAGGATTATACAGTGAAGGTGATGACTAGATTCAAGGGATAAGGTCTGGTAGACAGAGTGCCTGAAGAACTATGGATGGAGGTTCATAACACTGTATAGGAGGAAGTGACAAAGTTATCCTAAATAAAAAGAAATGCAAGAAGGCAAAGTGGTTGTCTGAGGAGGCTTTACAAAGAGCTGAGGAGAGAATGGAAAGATAACACAGAAAGAGAAAGATCTACCCAACTGAATGCAGAGTTCCAGAGAATACCAAAGAGAGAAAAGAAGTTCTCTCCTTGTTCTTAAGTGAACAATGCAAAGAAATAGAGGAAAACAGTGAGTAGGTAAGATTAGAGATCTCTTCCCCAAAATTGGTGACAACTAGGGAAAATTTCATGCAAGGGTGGGCACAGTAAAGGACAGATACAGTAAGGACCCAATAGAAGTAGAAGAGATTAAGAACAGGTGCAAGAATACACAGAAGAACCATACAAAAACGACTTAACAATCTGGATAACCACAACGGCGCGGTCACTCACTTAGAGCCAAACATCCTGGAATGTGAAGTCAAGTGAACCTTGGGAAAAATTACTATGAACAAAGCGAGTGGAGGTGATGGGATTCCAATTGAGCTATTGAAAAATCCTTAAAAAGGATGCTGTTAAAGTCCTGCATTTAATATGCCAGCAAATTTGGAAAATTCATCAGTGACCACAGGACTGGAAAGGGTCAGTTTTTATTCCAGTCCCAAAGAAGGGCAATGCCAAAGGATGTTCAAACTACCATACAATTGTGCTCATTTCACGTGATAGTAAGATAATGGCTCAAAATACTCAAGCCAGATTTCAGCAGCACATGGACCAAGAACTTCCAGATGTATAATCTGGGTTTAAAAAGGCAGAGGAACCAGAGATAAAAATGCCAACCATTCATTGGAACATAGACAAACCAAGGGAATTCCAGAAAAAGATCTACTTCTGCTTTACTGACTATGCTAAAGCCTTTGACCCTGTGGATTAAAACAAACTGTGGAAAATTCTTAAAGAAAAGGGAATAGCAGGTCACCTTACTTGTCTCCTGAGAAACCTGTATGCAGGTCAAGAAGCAACAGTTAGAATCAGACATGGGACAATGGACTGTTTCAAACTGGGAAAGGAGTGTCTCAAGGCTGTATATTGTCACACTGTTTAACTTCTATGCAAAGTATGTCATGAAAAATGCCAGGCTGAATGACTCACAAGCTGGAATCAAGATTTCTGGGAGAAATATCAACAACCTCAGATATGGGCATGATACCACTCATATGGCAGAAATTGAAGAGGAACCAAAGAGTCTCTTGATGGGGGTGAAAGATGAGAGTGAAAAAGTTGGCTTGAAACTCAATATTCAAAAAATTAAGATCATGGCAACCAGTTCCATCACTTCATGGCAAATAGAAAAGGAAAAAATAAAACCAGTGACAGACTTTATTTTCTTGGGCTCTTAAATCACTGCAGACAGTGACTGCAGCTACGAAATTAAAATACACTTGCTCCTTGAAGGAAAGTTATGACAAACCTAGACTGTGTGTTAAAAATCAGAGACATTACTTTGCTGACAAAGGTCCATCTAGTCAGATCTATGGTTTTTCCAGTAGTCATGTGTGGATGTGAGAGTTGGACCATAAGAAGGCTGAGTGCCAAAGAATTGGTGCTTTTGAATTGTGGTGTTAGAGAAGACTTTTGAGAGCCCCTTGGACTGCAAGGAGATCCAACCAGTCCATCCTAAAGGAAATCAGTCCTGGGTGTTCATTGGAAGGACTGATGTTGAAGCTGAAACTCCAATACTTTGGCCACCTGATGCGAAGAGCTGACTCACTGGAAAAGACCCTGATGCTGGGAAAGATTGAAGGCGGGAGGAGAAGGGGACAACAGAGGATGAGATGGTTGGATGGCATCACTGACTCAATGGAGATAAGTTTGAGTGAATTCCAGGAGTTGGTGATGGACAGGGAGGGCTGGTATGCTGTGTCCCATGGGGTCTCGAAGAGTCAGACATGACTGAGTGACTGAGCTGAGCAAGCCTGAGAGACAAAAAGCGAGTGAGGTGAGCGCTACAGCTGCCCTGGACTCCTGCCTGCACAAAGTCTGGAAGCTGTGGCACAGGAAGGGACTCTGGGCAGAGCCCAAGTGGAGGAGTCAGAGCTGGGAGTATGGGACACTAGGCCTGACAGAACTTACAGGACAGATGGTCAGAGAGGGGCACTCTGCCCAGGGAAAGCTCCACAGGCCTGCAGAGGGTCCCTCACAAGTATTCAGTCAAGGATTAACCAGTGTATGTGCATCAAGAGTCTAGAGAAAACAGTGCCCAGTAGCAGCCAGAAATGCATCCTACATGAAGCACAGCTCTGATCCCACTAACAAAGCTTAAGGGCCATACTCAAAGGATGAAACTGGCTTGAAGGACCCTAACCAGGTCTCAGAAAAAAACTCAGAAATTACAAAACTATCCAGCACGCAACAAGATTCACAATGGCTGGCATCAAATCAAAAATTACCAAGCACAGAACAAAACAGAAAATGCAACTCATCTGGGTCAACTGAAACTGACTCAGAATGATGAGGACATTGAAGCAGATAGTGTAACTGCATTCCAGTGTTTCAAAAGCCAGAGGGAAGATTGAGCATGTGAAGCAGAGACACAGAAGATATCTAAAAAGTCAAACTTCTAGAAATAAAACACAGTGGAGCAAAGAATGAGGCTTGCACTCAGGATCTTCAGAAGTCTTTGTGTGCTCTTCCCGGAGAAACGAAAGCTCAGCCTGCATTTCTCTCCTTCATCCTCCTCCACCCGCCATGAGAAGAGACCTGTAGGGCTGTTATTTTCACCTGTTCAGCAAAGGCAGCCCCTCTAGCTTCCTACAAAGCTTGGAGCTCCGAGTTGTATGAAGCAAGACCAGCTACCACAATGGGGCACCAGAGCCCTTCTTGTCCAGCAGCTGGCTCCAGGCAGGACAAGGGATGAGCGGCGAGGGGACATGAGCTCTGGTCCCTTCTGCCCTCAAGTTGCTGTGTGTCTTTGGGCAATCTAAGCCTTTGGAACCACAGTTTCTTAATCTGCAAAATAATGATGATAATGGCCTTAATAAATCTTACTTTGTAGAATTGTTGTAACAATTCAATGGCATTCGAAGCATCTAAAAGTTCTTTGCAAAGTCCCCATATTTGTGATTATTTTCACACTCCACGAAAACCAGGAGACATGTACCAGCACCTGTGGGCCCACGCAGCTTCCTCGACCCCCACCCCAGGCTAGGAGCCTCTTCACCGTCTTCGTTCTTTAACTGTCTGCCTCTGACTTTCCTTAAGTCTTCTTGTTTTGTTGCCGTTGTTCAGTCACTAAGTGAAACTCGCTCAGTCACGTCTGACTCTTTGCGACCCTGTGAACTGTAGGCCACCAGGCTATTCCATCCATGGAATTCTCCAGGAAAGAATACTGGAGTTGGTAGCCATTTCCTTCTCCAGGGGATCTTCCAGACCCAGGGATCAAACCCGGATCTCTTACATTGCAGGCAGATTCTCTACCATATGAATCGCCAGGGAAGCTCTTAGTGCTCAGGGCTAAGTGTTCAGTTCATGTCCAACTCTTTGCGACCCCATGGACTGCAGCATGCCAGGTTTGTCCTCCGATATCTCCCAGAGTTTGCAGATCCATGTCCATTGAGTTGGTGATGCCATCCAAGCATCTCATCCTCTGTTGCCCCCTTCTCCTTTTGCCTCCCATATTTCTGAGCACTAAGGCTTCTTAGCTCATAGTTGAGAGGAGAAAGGAAGGCATTATTTGAACAACTAACTAAGAATAGGAGAAAAATGTTTAGAGCTTCCTATCCTGGTTCTCCATGTAGAGCAACAAACCACTCCAAACCTCATGGCATAAAACAACTATTTTGTTATGCTCCCTGGTTCTGTTGGGATTGGACTGTGCTCAGTACGGAAGGCTTGTCTGAGTGGACTGGAACTGCTGTGGGCTGGAATCATCTGAAAGCGGCTTCTCTCACGTGCCTACACCTAAACAGTGATTATTCAAACACTGGGCTCCACGGAGACCACTCCAGAGCATGGGCTTGGGCTTAGCGCATGAGGTCTGGACTGCAAGAAGGGTCATCCAGAGAGGGACTGTCTGGGAGAAGCACGTGAAAGGTGTGCCCATTATTACCCGGTCTTTACAGTCCAGTATTGGTGGAAGCCCTCACACGGCTATGTAGGCTCAACAGGAGGGCACACAGACTCCTCTCACAAGGAGAAATAGCAAAATATTTGGGGCCATGTTTTTAAAGTGTCAAACTTGCTATCTAAATTCTGCACAACAAAAGTAATGTTAAGGTTCACGCAAGTTCCCAGGACAAATGATGGTCAATGGCGCCATCTTTCCCTAGACCAATCTAGCCCAATAAAACCTTTTCTCCAATAGTCCATCCTTCTTGACTATCTGGATCATCACTTATATTAATCACTTTGCATTGTCACTGAGGACTGCCAAGTTCAGTGTAGAAACAACCATGGAAATCAGGCCTGCCTTGTCAGAAGTATAGCATTCAAAGCTTCCTACAAAACAACGAACAAGATAGAACCAAGTGAAGATTTGCCCTCTGAGCTTCATTCAAATGACCCTAAGACACCAAAAAAAGAAAGAATGAAACTGATTTTTCCTGAAACAAAATGAAAATCTCAGAAAATTTTAACAGGCAATATGTTGCATTAGAATTTCTGGTCTTCAGGGGCTACTCCAGAAAAGGTCAAGGTGAATAAAACTGTTTGTACAAGAAGTAACATAAGTAAAATCAGGCCTGTTCCTGCAGGTACTAGGATTGAGACTTCTCAAATTTTACAGAAAGAATGGCAAGGCTGGTCTGAATTAGAAGGGTTCTGGCTTGATAGTCATTGTAGTGTCGCGTGGGATGTGTTAGGATGCAAAGATATCCTAAAGAGTTAACATAAGAGCTTAGGGAAAACTCTGCCCATAAGGAACAGATCACCTCCAAAAGTTGAGCTCAAGCAACTGGAGGCATTGGAATGACAGTGTGGGAAGCCCTGATACTTTGGTTTGGCTTGATCAAAAATAAGCCTTTGACTTAAGAGCAACAAGCAGAATCACCAAGAGTGACGGCACTTGTGAAAAGAAAAGAGGTATTTCTGGGCTCCAGCCCTGGGGGAGCTCACCTCACAGCTGTCTCTTTTAACAAAGATAAGCCCGTGATGCCTTTCAGTATTTCATTTATCCCTAAAGTGTGCGTGCAGACCAGTGACTCTGAAGGGCAGCACAAGGTGTTGGGCAGGGATGTGGGCACTCGAATAGATCCATCTGGGTCTGAATTCTGATTACTGACTAGCTGTGTGATCTTGTCTCCCCTAAGTTTTGGTATCCTCCCTTGGATGGTGGGTGAAAATGATGTTAGCTCTCTCATGGGTTGCTGACAATGTATGTAAAAATTTAATACAGTATAATTCATTAAAAATGCATCCTTAAGTCTGAGTTTATTATTTTATCTTCTTATAGGTTCTGTTAGCTTCATTTTGTAAAGATAATATATACACATTATAGAAAAATTTGAAAATTTGAGAAACATACACAGGAAAACAAGAGTCACCCATAATCCCGCCACCCAGAAGCAATTTGTGTCAACATGTCAAATATATTTCATCTAGTTTTCCTGTAATGCATTTACTCTCCCTGAGAGCTCACTGGGGGTACAATTTTTCAGGCTGTATTTTCCTTCTCACCATAGAATCAATATTTTCCACTTAACTAAAAATCCTCCCTGAATGTCCCTTTGAATGGTTGTGTAGCCTTCCACTGTACAGCCATCAGACTCTTAACTATAAAACAAAGATTTCGCTAGAACAACAAAAAAGCTTCCATCCTTTTCCTTGGGAGTCAAGAGGCTGAGAGTCACCTGCATTGCAGGGGCTGCGTGTGCTGGCTATAGGCTTCAGACAGCCACAGTACCACAGGTTTTAAGGCAGAAGAGCCTTGTTACAATATAGCCCTAGATCAGTCTGCCCCCTTAAGGAACGTGGTCTTAGCCCCGAGACTGGTTTTCCAGATTTTAAAGTGTGAATTCTTGCCTAATCTTCTCGAGAATATTACAAACCTGTGACTTTCACAAAGGAATGCTTTCAATTTTCCAATTTTTCACTTAAGTATTTTCTGTCATTTATAATCCTGAAAAATCTTTTTTTGTAGGAAATATAAGAAAGCATGGTTGTTGTGGTTAAAAACTGCCTTCCTGCCCATCACAAATAAAGCTATTTTCTTCTCTTAAGTGTTCTGAGAAATCACCAGGTAATTAAGGGAAGATATTTATTAATAAACATGTACACGTTGCAATCACCAGGTGTACCTGAATGAACATAGGCATCTCTACCCACACAGTGTGGTCACTGGTTAGACTGGCTTTCTGTTCGACAAGGCTAAATTCTTAATTGCCTTTCTTTGTTTTGACCACTCTTGCCTAAACATTTACTGCTCCACAGAAGGGCTTTCTATGTTTGTTATTAAAGCTTCTTCCACTCGGGGTTAGGGTCTGTCTCCTTCCACAGGCCAACTGAGACCAAACAGAAAAGGCCTGGCGATGCAAACAGCCCCTGAATTATGATACCTATTACTTTTTATTAGTAGTAAAAACAAAAAGAAGCAAGGAACAATTCTATGTATGCAGAGCACTTCGAACATAAATAATAATAAAATGCTGAAACTCTAAAACTACTTACACAATATTAATTTAATTCTAATAAAAAGTAGCTTTAGGTCTTGCCTCTGCGATAGCAAGTGTGCTGCAGTTTCGTTGTCATCTAGTATTTATACACAAAAACATTTTTGGTTTAGGAAATAAAGTAGTGATAAAAAATTACAGTCTTTGAATATTGGGCTTTGACTAGTCCCCTGCTGCCCTTTATTGTATGTTTCAGTAAAATACAGTACATCTTGCTGTTTTATTTCATTGTTTGTGGCCCGTGCAAAAACCTATTGTCCAGCTGCCCAGCGTAAATGAACAACAAATCAGAAGAACCAGAGAGACACTTTAACTGATTAAACTGGATCTGGAATTTTCCTTTTACTGCTGAATTATCACCTTATTGCAATTATTTTTACACACTGTGATTCTTTTTATACATTGCGATTATTTCTGCAAAATTCAGAGGAGACGTCAATCAGAGGGCTTAGGTTGTAGCACTCCATCTTCAAATATCAAGCCCAGTACAGAATTCAGCTTTTCTGAATTCTAAAAGTATGTCGTTTTCTCCCTAAAATTATTTACAGCAGCTGATTAGTAGAGCTTGAGTAATCAGGTCTTTAAAAAAATAATTGGTTTTTATTTTATTCAAGTTTCATCATGACTTTGGCTTAAGGAACTTTATCATAATTTGAAGGCAAGCAAAATTATCTTGTCACAAAACAATATAAAAGACAAAACAGAATGGGATATAATTCACATCTCACCCACAGAGTGATTTGGACCTAGATAAATGAATGGGTTATGGTGCATGTGCGCAAGTGCAGAAAATATTAGAGCAATCCAGTTTGGGATATAAAAATTAACACATGATAAGGAACATACACCATCTGAAAAGGAAGGCTACATACGGTTTCTGCCAGTCTCAGAGACATCGTGATCAAGTCCAAGCATGCACGGAGAAAGCAGAGCCGCAGAGCAGCCGCGTGTCGGTGCGCGAGCTGTGCACTGCACAACTCCGGGGAGCCATTCACATAGAGCGATGCCTTGATTAGGTCTCGTTAACTTTGTGCCTTCTGTTTAGGAACATATCATTGTGAAAAAGTTCAAACAGAATTTACTTGCTTAGGGCCTGAGATAAAAAGTGTCGCTGAGTCAAAGTAAACAGATATGTATTAAAGCCACTGAATTTTGTCGGCCACCCAAGAAGAAAACAAAATTTCTACATTAGAGGGGCCTATCTACACTTAGATTTGAATGGATTCTTAAGGTGTCCAAGAGAGCAATTGAGCAATGCTTCGGGTGGTTCACTACCAAGAGACTAGTAACGTGCTGCCACACATGGGCACTTTCCAGACTTAAAGTGACTCTGCTCAGAGTTCCCGCTGTTCACTGATACTGGAGTAGCCTTTCCTTTGTACTTAAAGGTAATGAAATGACTTTTTTTTTTTTCCAAAAAATTATACTATGCAGCTTTGTCACCAATCAGGAGTCACCTTTTTTTTTAACCTCACATTTTAATTAATAATGTCTAAGTGCATCTGGGGAAGGGACTCACATATTTAAAGCTTCATCCTAATATTAATAAAAGAAAGTAAAAATTCAGGTGTCAACGCAATTTAGATGGCAAGTTTTTACCTACAGAGTGAGTTCTACAGAGTTTGTCGGGGTCTCTTCTTACTTTAAAATATACACATATAAGTCTATATAAATATAGAAATATATATCTAGTCTTGTCACCTGCTATTTATAGGCAAATATTCAAAACTTCTGAATGATTAAATCTCTAGTGACCTACACATGTTAACACATGCTGGAGAAGGGCTTTTGACTGGTGTCTTTAACAACTTTGGTTTCTGTAGACTGAACAGACTTGTCTGGGCTACAGCTGAGGCCAACTGTTCAATCATAACATTAGGGTCAATTCAAGACGCACTTCCTGGGTGCAGGGCAACTCTGCCATAGTTGGGCAGGTTCAAATCTTTCCTCACAGACCTTCGGCTAGGCTTATGCGTGATGTACCCACTGCACATTCATAGCCAGGAGGACCCAACCCCGTTTCTGGGGACCCACACACAGGCATTCAGATAGTCAACCTGTCAGCTTGTGTGGAAAAGTCAAGAACTCCTCTTTTGTGGCGAGGGATGTATCGATTATATAATTCGGTTTAAGAAAAGAAGGAAAGGAAGAATTCCCTTGCAGAACAGGCTCCCGTCTGTTGGCACGTTTGTGGCATGGATATTGCTGGAATTCTCAGTGCTGGGGTGCAGGCAAGTGATTAACACGTCTCCATAACTCACCGCAGATTTAAGATTTAAATACACACTAAAAATGGCAGGGGCTCCCAGGTCTTCTATTTATAAATGCAGTCTTTCTTCTTCTTTTGCTTCTCCCCCACTCCCCGCCCATTTGGATCAAAGAGAGAATTCCAAGCAGACTGAAAAACAATGGTAAATGTTTGCATTGCTGAAATTCACGCTGGTGCCGTAAGTGGGTTTAAGGCAGACTGGGCTCTATAAACAAAATAAAAAGATGGCATCCAAATGAAAATATGGAGAAAAAAATACTGGGGGAGAAAACGCTTCAGAGAAGCAGTCTGGTTAGTTGTAAAATGACTTTAAATTAGGCTTTAAAAAGGATTGCTAAATCTTGACACATATATGAGCAGCTTATTATCATGCAATTGTGCAGTAGTTGCTTGATCTTGTTACTGATTCGTCACATATGAATAAATGATTAATCACCAGAAAGGCTAACACAGAGTGGAGTGAGAGTAGTGAGGCTCACCCTGAAAGAGGGGCTTAAACACGTTTATTGCCCTTTAAGTGCATTTCATTAAGGCCAATTAAGGACTTTCATGTCTTATTAGAAAAATGAAGTGGATTTATGAGGTTTCCGTAGGTTGTAAATGCTGGGGCTAGCAGATACAAAACCACGCAGAAATGGTAGTTAAGAGCTAAGAAAATATACACAAATGCTCCCAGAAAAACAAATATTTAATAGCAGTAAAAAAAAGCTGGTTCAACATGAAGGCGATCTTTAAATAAAAGAAAGGGTATCATTTTTTCTTTCCTATCATCTAGTCTCTATAAGCTTCAGGATTTGGTGCAGTTTGGGACTCTAATTCAGGGTTGGGGAGGGAAAGCCTCCGACAGCCACTGAATCCTTAAAATGCCCAACAGCCACTGAATCCTTCCTCAAAACAAAAGTATACACCCTTAAAAAAAACGCTCTTTTAATTCTAGGGTGAGAAACAGATTCTTGAAAGAGAGGAAGCCCGGCAGTAAACGTTAACACTGATGTGGTTGTTAATAAACAAACAGCAAGCAAAATTCACGGGCGGTGGTTAGAGACCCACGCACACCTGACTTCTCCCTCTTCCTGTCCCGTCAGGTGGTGTTGGAACACCAGCCCTACCAAATGGTTGTTATACACCCTGGATTCCTTCACTCGTTTTCAAGGAAAATCACCATGACAGGTAAGCAGGCATGCTCTGCAGCCCTTTGGGAGTGATGATCGCCCCACATCATTCTAACCGTGCGCTGATCTCTGCTCACCAATTAAGCATTTCCTTTACTCTTCACACACACACACACACGCACACGCGCACTCAGTGTTTTCTCAGGAGATTCCTAAAGCCTTGTCAAATGCAGGGACATGCAGTTATGAATTTTTGGCTAAATGCACATTTTTTTTTTACCTTACTCACCATCATGGACAGCCCCAACCCTTGATCACATCCCTCTTGAATAAATAACTTATAACCATATGAAATTTCTTCAAGAAAATGTACAGTGACAATTCTTGAAGCTCAACTCTCTCTTCCAAAAATAAGAAAATGTAATATTGGCAAGTCAAGGGATGATATCTTCTTGATCTTTTTTTTTTTTTAATTCAAGAGACGTGCCACACAGCAGCAAATGAAAGATATCCAAAACTCACCAACAGCGTTACAGCACACACATATTCATTTAAAATCAACGCTTCCGTTTTTCTTATTTAAAACCCATTTGCCACCACAGAAAAGACTGAAGATGGAATTTTAGCACTTCTTCAAGAGCACTGGCAAATTTTTCCTGCTGAGAACCTTTAAAATAGTGTTACTAACAGATCTAACAGCAGGAAGTCAGACTAACTGTGCTGCTTTAGAAGAGAAGGTGAGGAGGAAGTCGCTGGTATCTATGAAGGTGAAATTTATGAAATTGCAGCAAAGTCCTATAGGTGCATCCCTGAGCAAAAATTACAACAAATCCATAAGAAAGCAAACAAAATATTAATTTCTGTGTTCATGTTGTAACTCTATTTTGTTTAGTGAATTTGATTTTCCAAATAAATAACGGCCTGGACAGAGACCTAAAGCAACTAGCCATGTATCTGCTCAGACTCTGCAAAGGATTTTATTGAACTGAAATGTGATGAGCATCTGTCCTTGGTGATTTATTCCAAACAGCAGAGATGTTATAAAATGAACACATTGCAGCTCCTGCTATAAAAGAGAAACAAAATGATCTCTTAGTTAATATCCAATCAAACTTCAAGACACCTTATGGAACACAAAGATTTCATGGGATCGTTTCATTCCGTTGCACCTCAATGCTAAAACAGGATTCACTGAAGAATTTCTAAAATGTGAAGCTAAATGTGCAAAACCAGTTTTGTTTTTTCCAGATCAACAGATGCCACTTTATTTTTGTTTTTATTTTGACAATCCAAAATGTAGGCCCAGGCTAGGGTGCTAATTACCAATAAGTTCTTATTAAAGAATCGAGAGTGGTTTTTCAGAAAGTTCAATACCAATTTGGGCCTCAGGGTCACTGAGTTACAAATAGGAGTGGAACCTTTTCAAGTTCAGGACTGGATACATGTTGTCAGGTGCAATAGACTATTTCTGGGAGAAGGGCTGCTAAAAAAAGAGAAAAGGGGGGTGGGGAGGTTGGGTTTAAAAGCCTCCCAAAACTTCTAGCACATTTTATTCCACAAAAGAATTTTCAGATACCTGAGGACAGATGAATCCCAAGTAGATTAATGCCCATAGGATTAACACGAGGACATTAAAATTACAACTTGTGCCCCAAATATTTCCACAATAATGCAGTTCTAGATTGTCAGATCAAAACAATAGAAGTTTTATCTAATTTGTTCAATGTATTTTTAAGGAGTTGATTAAATCTAAGGAATTAAACTCGCAAGCGATGAAAAGGTAATTTCTGTTGATATCCAACTCAGAAAAAAAAAAGATCTCAAATTATCAGAGTTTAGAGCAAAATGAGATTTTAATATCAGGAGAAGAGAACAGTTTCTACTGAATCACAGAACTAAATCTGCCAACATAGCAGAGACAAGATAAGGGAGGATTTAGCATATTCAAACAGAGCTGGACAATTTCAGACCCAAAGTGGCCTGATTTCTCTCTGCATTTTCTAGGTTAGTTGTCCATAAATCTTCAGTGTAATGAACAACCTGCCAAGTTTTACCCTTTCCTTTAGGCTGTTCAAATTCTAATGGCATTCTACAGTTAGAATTTCACTGGATATGTTTGGCATACCTTGTACATACGGTCAGACAGAGCTTTGTGGCGCTACTTCGGGGTAGACAGTTTTGAAACAGAGGGAGAGACTTTAAGGAAAAGGACATAAATCTGGCCAGTTTTTACAAAATTCAGAGATCTTCCAGCCTCGTTTTAAAACAACTGACAATATTACAGATGTGATCTATGGGCTGAAAGCTGAGCTCGCAGACGACCACTCTGCACACTACGTTTCAGCCACACACGTGTTTTGGTAAGGTGGCACAGTGCTTTTAAAACTAGTAAGCCAATGCATATTTAAAAATCTGGTATTTTCTCAGGTTTCTGGTTTCTTCTGAAAAACTGGACTATCTGGATCACTTGACCTAAACTCTCTACGGCAATGGTCAGCTGCAATATGGCGTGTGGTCTTTCTTTAGCTCCGAACCCATGCATCCCAGACTCGTTATCGCTCATCATCTTATCACTGCCCACTCCTCACATATGTGTGGCCCTTGAGTTTGGTCCCCAGACTCGCCATCTCTGATCCTGTTCTTCATGTCCCTTAAGAGTCTCACATATCTTAGCTGGATGAACTGTTAACCAGAAAGAAAGAAAGAAATGAGAGATGCCTTATTTAGGGACTACGTGACCTACCTAAAAGTTGATTACAAAATAAAGTTCTGAATATTGACATCACATTTTCAGCCTCTTATATCAGAGATCAGCAAACTATTGCCCATGGATAGAACAAATCCTGCCACCATCTGGTTTTGTAAATAAAGTTTTATTGGAACACAGCCCATTCATTTGCTTACATGTTCTGTGGCTGCTTCACAGAACAACTCTGAAAGACTTGCAAAGCCTAAATGTTTACTATCTGGCCCTTTACAGAAAAAGTGAGCCAAACCCTCACTCTCTAGATTTAGAGATGGGCTCCCATGTCTAGGGCCCACAAATGACAGTAAAATCTCACTCCGTCACTACTGTCCCTTCCCAGTGTGCTTTACGTCTGCTAAGATCACCTGTTAAAGTCAATAATGGCCTTGGGGATGGGACTGGCCATGGTTCCAAATTTGGCAATTATTCCGTTAATAAAATGTTTCCTCAGTATCTAGACTCTAAGGCTTAAAATTTCCTTTGTTAGCCACGTTGGGAAATGTCTATTCTAACAGTCATTTATGAACTGTCTATATTCTACTAATAGTAATGTATAATCCGCAGGCTGTCTTGCCCTCTACTTCATAGAGCAGACATTTAGTTGGCACATGCCCCATCTGGCTCCATGTCACATGGAGCCCTGGGGGTCCCAAGGACATAGAGAAGCCAGCCTCACTGAAAGCAAATGGACAGATGATGTTCTTCCACCAAAACTGGCAGGAAATCTGAACACTCACCAGCATCTACATAGGGTTTCCTCTGGCCCTACGTTGTACCAGGAATTTACTATCTCACACTCACAGGAACCTCAGGAGGTAGGCACTGTGATCCTCCCATTTTATAGAGGAGTAAACTGAGGCTTGGTTTATAGAGCTTCAAGAATTTACTCAAGTCATGAAGCAGAAAAGACTAGAATTCAGGTCTGTCTGACTGCAGAGTTGTGAAGCTGGACAGATCGCCACTGGGACACACCACTTTTTCACCTGCAGAAACTGAACGTGGACAACCATTCCAGCTGGCTAGGATTACAGCCTTGGGACTTGGGTCCAAAGTTGCTCAAAGTTGCTTTTAGGAAAAAGGTCATGTAGACACTGTGCTGTGGAAAGTGAAGCCCCTTCTGTTTAGCTATAATTCACCCTTCCGTTTGAACTGTAGCTGTAATTCTGATGAACAGGGAGGGCAAATACCCAAAGATTTGAGAATATGAATAAATCTCAAGGAACAAAGTTATCCCAGAG
>SJYA01007962.1:0-17463 GCA_006410615.1 Neotragus moschatus | reverse complement strand
AAAATTTGGCAGCAAGTATTGGCTCAACAAATGAAACCTTTAGTCAGTTTTATTCTCATGATCTTCACTCTTCGGAAATACCTACATTCCTAGGATGTTTTAAGCCTCCTGTGCTTCTTGCAGTCTGGAGCTGCAAACAATCACATGTGCAGCTTTTAGAGTCCTGCAAGCAGGCTAGAAAGCCATCAGAGGGGTTTTGGGATTGAAACACTTGTATTATGTCCAGGAGACTTATAATCTAAAAGCCCTAAATCAACTTTTTCCAGAAAAAGTTGGTGGTGGGGAGGCAGCCCCCTGTTAATGTCAGAAGAGTAGGTGGAAACCATAACACAGTAAAGCAGGCAGATTCTGGTTTTGGGGGATGGATACTCAGGAAATTCCAGGGGGAATCCCTGAAGCCTGATCACACCCTTGGGTTTTGTCAGGCTTCCTTCCTCATGATCTTTGCCGTGGGTGGGATTCCTCATGCTGGCTCCCAGCATTTCCCCCTTTTTTATTTCTTAAAACAGCCAGGTAGTTCAGTTGTGAGATTCTGAATGTTCTGCTGAAGAATCCTGATAATACAAGGAAGAATGATTATGAGGAGCAAGATTAAAGTACCAACAGCAACATAACTAAAAACAGTAGACAGAATAGTCTTCCCAGAAATGAAGTTAGAGAATGTATGGAAAAAGTCGTTGGCTTCTCCTGCAGCAGTAAAATCTAATCGGGAGTGTTCTACGGTCTGAATCTGATTATGAAGTTTTCCTAAGTTGAAACTAATATCTGAGCTGTTCCAAACACCTAAAATATGATTTTTCAACATATTGGACAGTATGTACTTTTTGAGTCAATGATATTGTCACAGTAACAGTAATAGTAACAGTAACAGAAGTAATTGTTGTTATTAAAGCTGAATTCTCTAAGATTAGTAAGCCCACAAATCATGGAGTTTGTGCTGCAGCAGCTCTCAGTCCCGCCAAGATCTCGATGTTTATCTTGTCTCTCCTGTCGGCAGGTGCCCAGGCACGGCGCACTGGGTCCCATCAGTCAGGCTGGCCCCACTCACCCCTCCCGGCGCATGGCTGTTTTGTGCGGTGGCAGTGGCAGGGGAACCAGGTGCCTGGGGCACTGCGACATGACATGATGAATCAGCCTGTCTGGGATCCAAATTGGCGAATCTGCATCCTGTAGAAAAATACAAGCACATCCTCTCCCATAAGTTAGCAGTATAGCTGGCCCTTTCTACTCTCTTGTAAGGAGATCTTTTCATTTAACCAGAGGCTGAGTCATAGCCCTTTTCAAAGGGCTGAATAGAAATTTTTTTAAGAAAAATTACTGCATGTGTTTAAAAAAAAAGTAATAGGGAGTTTGAAANCATCCTGTAGAAAAATACAAGCACATCCTCTCCCATAAGTTAGCAGTATAGCTGGCCCTTTCTACTCTCTTGTAAGGAGATCTTTTCATTTAACCAGAGGCTGAGTCATAGCCCTTTTCAAAGGGCTGAATAGAAATTTTTTTAAGAAAAATTACTGCATGTGTTTAAAAAAAAAGTAATAGGGAGTTTGAAAGCAAATGAAACAAAATTTGACCCCTGAAATCTATCAGGGCAACTTGTCAATCATCACTATTTTGTAAAAGACTTGCAGTTGATCCTTATTGAATGTAATTACTATATTTGTTACTTCTTTTCCAAAAAGTTCCACACTTTCTTTCTTTTTTTTTTAAAAATAATTAATTGTGCCACGAAGCTGGGATAAGAGAAAACTATTTTTCTTGGGGTCACTGGTAAATGGAACCAATGGGCCTTCTCGTCACAAGCATCCTGTTTTGTGGCAAGAATAATTTATTCTCATCTTTTGGTAATATTAATCCTAATTAATTGATCATTTAAAGCCTCATCTACTTTAACAAGGGCCAACTCTGTTTCATTAGTCAACTTTCTCTTAGAACTGGGATTAGGATCGCTTTTTAATCAAACAAAGGCTTTAAATATGCAGTAGTCAGTTTTAAATGTGGGCATATCCAATTAATATCTCTTAATAATTTTTGGAAATCATTTAAAGTTAGTAAGCAATCTCTCTGCAGCTTCAAAGGGCATTATCAGTTTTCAAAAATTTTTAGCAGACCTAAATATAAGAAGCAAGTAAAGAGGTGTTACACAATATCTTTATAAGCTTTTCTAGTTATCCTTTCATAACCTAAATTTGGTCTATAGCTCTTTAGATGACAAGCAACCATCTAATCTTTGTTCCCTCTAGCAACAGGGAACTCACTAATCCCAAAGGATCTGAACTCTCACTCATCTTTTTTTTGTAGTATTCCCACCCTGCATACCACTTTCTCTAATCCCACCAACTCATTTTAAAAGCAAAAGCTATGTTATTTTTTGACATTTATTAATTTGCACAGTTTTAGTAGGTGGCGAGATGAAAACTTTAATTTTTTCAGTATAATCAGAATCTACTACACCAGGCACCACTGACATTCCTTGAAAAGAAAGTGACCTACGCCCTAGCACAAGTCCAGTGTCCTCAGGCAGGGGGCCAGCCACTCCCATTGGAATCGGAGTAACTGGCACATCAGGGGTTAATATTGTTGTGGTGGTGGAACTGAGGTCTAGTCCTGAGCTACTTGGGGTTAATTGGCATGGCTTGTTGTCTTCATTAGCAGGACATTGTTGGCAAAAATGTTCTATTTGGCCATAAGAGAAACGTGTTTTATTTGTAAAATCCTTTTTATTATGTTTTTTTTTCTTTCTCTCTATCTCTCTCTTTTATTTTTTTCTTTTGGTTTTCTTTGGGTGAGACCCCCTAAGGGTTTTTTTCTGCAAGGATCAGGCTGTGTTTTGAAAGCTTCTTGTTTTTAAAAAATTCTCTCTATCTTTTCAGTCTTAGGCAATGTTTTGAGAGGCTTTTGAGTTGAACTGAACTGAACTGAACTGGGAGGCGCAAGTGGAGGTGGCAGTCGGTCATCTTAAATCAGATACATTTTTAAAGGTTTTAGATTTTTAAAAGTTTGCATAGAGGGGGAGGGGGCTTGCGAGGGCACTCAGCTGCAGCGTCCTGTAAGAACTCTCCTTCCTTGGGAGGAAGTCTCCCTCCTTTTTTTGTCAATGGCAGAAAATATGATCTGCATAGAAGGTGGCGACCCATTACCATCCACTGCAATAGCCTCTCCCATAGTCTAATTAACATCCTCATGACGAACGTCCAGAACATTTTTAATCATATTCCACAGAGCAAAAGCATTTACAGGAACTTTCTTTGGCTCATGCAAAGTATAATAAGTTTTTAGCTGTTTTTCTAGCTTCATCCAAGTATCTAAATCCATTTTCTGGAAACCAAGGCCATTGTTCTTATACAAATTTTAAAAGGAATTGAACACTAGCTTTTTAAACTTTAATTTCTCTCTTTTTTTAAACAGTTGCTAAATTACTTCTATAAAGAGTTGTCATTCTTTTGACTCGTTGTTACCCATGTCAGAAAATTAAGAGTTATAGAAAAGTCTGCCTTGACAAATGTTTTACCTTAGCCAAGGGGAGTTTTCTTTTCAACCTGAAGAAAGCAGAATTGTTTCAAACTCTAGAAAACCAGGTTTCTCTTAAACCCTTTAACACTTCCCACTCCTACTCACCCTGTCTATCCTACAGGAGGGTCTGCAGCACCCTGGGTGGGGTCCTGTCCGTCTCGAAAACTCAACACTGGGGGAACAACAGGGCTGATGACCCTACTTGTTCAGAGCAATAGGGTTGATGACACTAATTGCTCAGGGAACCTACCTTCCAATAGCCTGTTCCAGCGCCACTTGCCGGGTCCTGCCCTGGTGGATCCAGGGTAATTCGAAGGAGAGACGGAATAGGCGAGGAAAAACTTATTTATTTATTCAGAAATATAAAGAGAGATTAGGAAAAAAAATAGTGTAGTAGGAAAACTAGTGGAGAAAACAGGCTGATATTTCTTGGCTTACATGGAAAGCTAATAAAGTTTGACAACAAGAAACTTGCACCGTCTACATAAGGCCACAGGCGCCTGTTTGTGGAGGGTGCCCCGCCTTGGGCTCCCTCTCTCGTGGGTCTCAGAAGCCCAGGCAAATAAGTAGACTTGGAGAGCCTCCGCGTTCCAAGGGATCAGCCTTAAAAGGAGAGGGAGGCAGAGGGAACAAGAGAAAGAGTTGACACGGGGTGGGGGGGGGCAGGCTTGTGTAAAAACCCCTTCAACTTTATTATTTAAAAGGTGTTTATATACCCTAAATTTTACATAATGGAAGATGCAGAGTCATGCAGGGGCAGCAGTCCTGACTCTTTCCGTATATCTTTTTGTATACAAAAGGTCTCAGTGATTTACATTATCTTCTGGCCAAGAGGCCTGTTAACAATTTATGGCTCTCTTCCTTAATGAATGTTAATCTCATTTCCCCTGAAGTGTTTTTCTTTATTCTGCATCACCCTGAAAGCACTAAAGTTACATCCCTATAGAACAAAGGTGCAGTGGGTTATAACAAAGAAGGTACTTAACTCAAAGAGCTAATGTTGCTACTTGTTTTTTCTATATACCAACTATATCAACAAGTAAAAGATATGAAAATTTGGCAGCAAGTATTGGCTCAACAAATGAAACCTTTAGTCAGTTTTATTCTCATGATCTTCACTCTTCGGAAATACCTACATTCCTAGGATGTTTTAAGCCTCCTGTGCTTCTTGCAGTCTGGAGCTGCAAACAATCACATGTGCAGCTTTTAGAGTCCTGCAAGCAGGCTAGAAAGCCATCAGAGGGGTTTTGGGATTGAAACACTTGTATTATGTCCAGGAGACTTATAATCTAAAAGCCCTAAATCAACTTTTTCCAGAAAAAGTTGGTGGTGGGGAGGCAGCCCCCTGTTAATGTCAGAAGAGTAGGTGGAAACCATAACACAGTAAAGCAGGCAGATTCTGGTTTTGGGGGATGGATACTCAGGAAATTCCAGGGGGAATCCCTGAAGCCTGATCACACCCTTGGGTTTTGTCAGGCTTCCTTCCTCATGATCTTTGCCGTGGGTGGGATTCCTCATGCTGGCTCCCAGCATTTCCCCCTTTTTTATTTCTTAAAACAGCCAGGTAGTTCAGTTGTGAGATTCTGAATGTTCTGCTGAAGAATCCTGATAATACAAGGAAGAATGATTATGAGGAGCAAGATTAAAGTACCAACAGCAACATAACTAAAAACAGTAGACAGAATAGTCTTCCCAGAAATGAAGTTAGAGAATGTATGGAAAAAGTCGTTGGCTTCTCCTGCAGCAGTAAAATCTAATCGGGAGTGTTCTACGGTCTGAATCTGATTATGAAGTTTTCCTAAGTTGAAACTAATATCTGAGCTGTTCCAAACACCTAAAATATGATTTTTCAACATATTGGACAGTATGTACTTTTTGAGTCAATGATATTGTCACAGTAACAGTAATAGTAACAGTAACAGAAGTAATTGTTGTTATTAAAGCTGAATTCTCTAAGATTAGTAAGCCCACAAATCATGGAGTTTGTGCTGCAGCAGCTCTCAGTCCCGCCAAGATCTCGATGTTTATCTTGTCTCTCCTGTCGGCAGGTGCCCAGGCACGGCGCACTGGGTCCCATCAGTCAGGCTGGCCCCACTCACCCCTCCCGGCGCATGGCTGTTTTGTGCGGTGGCAGTGGCAGGGGAACCAGGTGCCTGGGGCACTGCGACATGACATGATGAATCAGCCTGTCTGGGATCCAAATTGGCGAATCTGCATCCTGTAGAAAAATACAAGCACATCCTCTCCCATAAGTTAGCAGTATAGCTGGCCCTTTCTACTCTCTTGTAAGGAGATCTTTTCATTTAACCAGAGGCTGAGTCATAGCCCTTTTCAAAGGGCTGAATAGAAATTTTTTTAAGAAAAATTACTGCATGTGTTTAAAAAAAAAGTAATAGGGAGTTTGAAAGCAAATGAAACAAAATTTGACCCCTGAAATCTATCAGGGCAACTTGTCAATCATCACTATTTTGTAAAAGACTTGCAGTTGATCCTTATTGAATGTAATTACTATATTTGTTACTTCTTTTCCAAAAAGTTCCACACTTTCTTTCTTTTTTTTTTAAAAATAATTAATTGTGCCACGAAGCTGGGATAAGAGAAAACTATTTTTCTTGGGGTCACTGGTAAATGGAACCAATGGGCCTTCTCGTCACAAGCATCCTGTTTTGTGGCAAGAATAATTTATTCTCATCTTTTGGTAATATTAATCCTAATTAATTGATCATTTAAAGCCTCATCTACTTTAACAAGGGCCAACTCTGTTTCATTAGTCAACTTTCTCTTAGAACTGGGATTAGGATCGCTTTTTAATCAAACAAAGGCTTTAAATATGCAGTAGTCAGTTTTAAATGTGGGCATATCCAATTAATATCTCTTAATAATTTTTGGAAATCATTTAAAGTTAGTAAGCAATCTCTCTGCAGCTTCAAAGGGCATTATCAGTTTTCAAAAATTTTTAGCAGACCTAAATATAAGAAGCAAGTAAAGAGGTGTTACACAATATCTTTATAAGCTTTTCTAGTTATCCTTTCATAACCTAAATTTGGTCTATAGCTCTTTAGATGACAAGCAACCATCTAATCTTTGTTCCCTCTAGCAACAGGGAACTCACTAATCCCAAAGGATCTGAACTCTCACTCATCTTTTTTTTGTAGTATTCCCACCCTGCATACCACTTTCTCTAATCCCACCAACTCATTTTAAAAGCAAAAGCTATGTTATTTTTTGACATTTATTAATTTGCACAGTTTTAGTAGGTGGCGAGATGAAAACTTTAATTTTTTCAGTATAATCAGAATCTACTACACCAGGCACCACTGACATTCCTTGAAAAGAAAGTGACCTACGCCCTAGCACAAGTCCAGTGTCCTCAGGCAGGGGGCCAGCCACTCCCATTGGAATCGGAGTAACTGGCACATCAGGGGTTAATATTGTTGTGGTGGTGGAACTGAGGTCTAGTCCTGAGCTACTTGGGGTTAATTGGCATGGCTTGTTGTCTTCATTAGCAGGACATTGTTGGCAAAAATGTTCTATTTGGCCATAAGAGAAACGTGTTTTATTTGTAAAATCCTTTTTATTATGTTTTTTTTTCTTTCTCTCTATCTCTCTCTTTTATTTTTTTCTTTTGGTTTTCTTTGGGTGAGACCCCCTAAGGGTTTTTTTCTGCAAGGATCAGGCTGTGTTTTGAAAGCTTCTTGTTTTTAAAAAATTCTCTCTATCTTTTCAGTCTTAGGCAATGTTTTGAGAGGCTTTTGAGTTGAACTGAACTGAACTGAACTGGGAGGCGCAAGTGGAGGTGGCAGTCGGTCATCTTAAATCAGATACATTTTTAAAGGTTTTAGATTTTTAAAAGTTTGCATAGAGGGGGAGGGGGCTTGCGAGGGCACTCAGCTGCAGCGTCCTGTAAGAACTCTCCTTCCTTGGGAGGAAGTCTCCCTCCTTTTTTTGTCAATGGCAGAAAATATGATCTGCATAGAAGGTGGCGACCCATTACCATCCACTGCAATAGCCTCTCCCATAGTCTAATTAACATCCTCATGACGAACGTCCAGAACATTTTTAATCATATTCCACAGAGCAAAAGCATTTACAGGAACTTTCTTTGGCTCATGCAAAGTATAATAAGTTTTTAGCTGTTTTTCTAGCTTCATCCAAGTATCTAAATCCATTTTCTGGAAACCAAGGCCATTGTTCTTATACAAATTTTAAAAGGAATTGAACACTAGCTTTTTAAACTTTAATTTCTCTCTTTTTTTAAACAGTTGCTAAATTACTTCTATAAAGAGTTGTCATTCTTTTGACTCGTTGTTACCCATGTCAGAAAATTAAGAGTTATAGAAAAGTCTGCCTTGACAAATGTTTTACCTTAGCCAAGGGGAGTTTTCTTTTCAACCTGAAGAAAGCAGAATTGTTTCAAACTCTAGAAAACCAGGTTTCTCTTAAACCCTTTAACACTTCCCACTCCTACTCACCCTGTCTATCCTACAGGAGGGTCTGCAGCACCCTGGGTGGGGTCCTGTCCGTCTCGAAAACTCAACACTGGGGGAACAACAGGGCTGATGACCCTACTTGTTCAGAGCAATAGGGTTGATGACACTAATTGCTCAGGGAACCTACCTTCCAATAGCCTGTTCCAGCGCCACTTGCCGGGTCCTGCCCTGGTGGATCCAGGGTAATTCGAAGGAGAGACGGAATAGGCGAGGAAAAACTTATTTATTTATTCAGAAATATAAAGAGAGATTAGGAAAAAAAATAGTGTAGTAGGAAAACTAGTGGAGAAAACAGGCTGATATTTCTTGGCTTACATGGAAAGCTAATAAAGTTTGACAACAAGAAACTTGCACCGTCTACATAAGGCCACAGGCGCCTGTTTGTGGAGGGTGCCCCGCCTTGGGCTCCCTCTCTCGTGGGTCTCAGAAGCCCAGGCAAATAAGTAGACTTGGAGAGCCTCCGCGTTCCAAGGGATCAGCCTTAAAAGGAGAGGGAGGCAGAGGGAACAAGAGAAAGAGTTGACACGGGGTGGGGGGGGGCAGGCTTGTGTAAAAACCCCTTCAACTTTATTATTTAAAAGGTGTTTATATACCCTAAATTTTACATAATGGAAGATGCAGAGTCATGCAGGGGCAGCAGTCCTGACTCTTTCCGTATATCTTTTTGTATACAAAAGGTCTCAGTGATTTACATTATCTTCTGGCCAAGAGGCCTGTTAACAATTTATGGCTCTCTTCCTTAATGAATGTTAATCTCATTTCCCCTGAAGTGTTTTTCTTTATTCTGCATCACCCTGAAAGCACTAAAGTTACATCCCTATAGAACAAAGGTGCAGTGGGTTATAACAAAGAAGGTACTTAACTCAAAGAGCTAATGTTGCTACTTGTTTTTTCTATATACCAACTATATCAACAAGTAAGTTCAGTTCAGTTCAGTTCAGTCACTCAGTCGTGTCCAACTCTTTGCAACCCCATGAATCACAGCCTGCCGGCTCCCTGTGCATCACCAACTCCTGGAGTTCACTCAGACTCACATCCATCAAGTCAGTGATGCCATCCAGCTATCTCATTCTCGGTTGTCCCCTTCTCCTCCTGCCCCCAATCCCTCCCAGCATCAAAGTCTTTTCCAATGAGTCAGCTCTTCGCATGAGGTGGCCAAAGTACTGGAGTTTCAGCTTTAGCATCATTCCTACCAAGGAAATCCAAGGGTTGATCTCCTTCAGAATGGACTGGTTGGATCTCCTTGCAGTCCAGGGGATTCTCAAGAGTCTTCTCCAACACCACAGTTCAAAAGCATCGATTCTTCAGTGCTCAGCCTTCTTCACAGTCCAACTCTCACATCCATACATGACTACTGGAAAAACCATAGCCTTGACTAGACGGACCTTAGTCAGCAAAGTAATGTCTCTGCTTTTGAATATGCTATCTATGTTGCTCATAACTTTTCTCCTAAGGAGTAGGCGTCTTTTAATTTCATGGTTGCACTCACCATCTGCAGTGATTTTGGAGACAAGAAAAATAAAGTGTGACACTGTTTCCATAGTTTCTCCATCTGTTTCCCATAGAGTGATGGGACCAGATGCCATGATCTTCGTTTTCTGAATGTTGAGCTTTAAGCCAACTTTTTCGCTTTCCTCTTTCACTTTCATCAAGAGGTTTTTTAGTTCCTCTTCACTTTCTTCCATAAGGGTGGTGTCATCTGCATATCTGAGGTTATTGCTCTTTCTCCCAGCAATCTTGATTCCAGCTTGTGTTTCTTCTAGTCCAGCGTTTCTCATGATGTACTCTGTGTAGAAATCAAATAAGCAGGGTGACAGTATACAGCCTTGATGTACTCCTTTTCCTATTTGGAACCAGTATGTTGTTCCATGTCCAGTTCTACAAGTAAAAGATATGAAAATTTGGCAGCAAGTATTGGCTCAACAAATGAAACTTTTAGTCAGTTTTATTCTAGTGATTTTGACTCTTTGGAAGCCCCTACATTCCGGTGCACTGAGCATAGGCAGCTGTGAGCCGGCGCACTGAGCACGGCCGAGAGAAGCTACCCCATGTCCGAGATCAGGGGTGGCAGCCAAGAGGAGCTACCCCACGTGTGAGGTCAGTGGCGTGTTGGATGAGACACCCTATGCCAGAGGTCGGGGTAGCAGCCGGGAGGAACTATCCTGCATCTGAGGTCAGGGACGGGTGGGATGAGACAACCTACATCTGAGGTCAGGGGAGGCCAGGAGAAGTCACCTCACTCCCAAGGCCAGGGCCGGTGACTCTGAGGAGCCACCCACGCCTGAGGCCAGGGCTGGTGGCAGGTGGAGCAACCCGAGGAGTGGTGGCTGCGCAGGTGCAGGAGGGCCTAGAGGAGCTATCCCACATTGAAGGTCAGGAACGGCAGTGGTAAGGAGATACCCCTCATCCAAGGTAAGGAGCAGGGGCAGTGCTTTGCTGAAGCAGCCATGAATAGATATGCCACACCCAAGAAGAGAAACCCAAGTAAGATGGTAGGTGTTGCAAGAGGACATCAGAGGGCAGACACACTGAAACCATACTCACAGAAAACTAGTCAATCTAATCACACTAGAACCACACCATTGTCTAACTCAGTGAAACCAAGCCATGCCTGCGGGGCAACCCAGGATGGGCGAGTTATGGTGGAGAGGTCTGACAGAATGTGGTCCACTGGAGAAGGGAATGGCAAGCCACTTCAGTATTCTTGCCTTGAGAACCCCATGAACAGTATGAAAAGGCAAAATGATAGGATACCAAAAGAGGAACTCCCCAGGTCATTAGGTGCCCACTATGCTACTGGAGGTCAGTGGAGAAATAACTCCAGTAAGAATGAAGGAATGTAGCCAAAGCAAAAACAGTACCCAGTTGTGGATGTGACTAGTGATAGAAGCAAGATCCGATGCTGTAAAGAGCAATATTGCATATGAACCTGGAATGTCAGGTCCATGGATCATCAAGTCAAATTGGAAGTGGTCAAACAAGAGATGGCAAGGGTGAATGTCGACATTCTAGGAATCAGCGAACTAAANTTTCTTTGGGATTGGAATGAAAACTGACCTTTTCCAGTCCTGTGGGCACTGCTGAGTTTTCCAAATTTGCAGGAATATTGAGTGCAGCACTTTCACAGCATCATCTTTCAGAATTTGAAACAGCTCAACTGGAATTCCATCACGTCCACTAGATTTGTTCATAGTTATGCTTTCTGAGGCCCACTTGACTTCACCTTCAGGATGTCTGGCTCTAGGTGAGTGATCACACCATCATGATTATCTGAGTCGTGAAGATCTGTTTTGTACCATTCTTCTGTTTATTCTCGCCACGTCTTCTTAATATCCTCTGCTTCAGTTAGGTCATTACCATGATAGAAGCAAGGTCTGATGCTGTAAAGAGCAATATTACATAGGAACCTGGAATTTTAGGTCCATGAATCAAGGCAAATAGAAAGTGATCAAACAGGAGATGGCAAGAGTGAATGTTGACATTCTAGGAATCAGCAAACTAAAATGGACTGGAATGGGTGAATTTAACTCAGATGACCATTATATCTACTACTGTGGGCAGGAATCCCTCAGAAGAAATGGAGTAGCCATCATGGTCAACAAAAGAGTCCAAAATACCATACTTGTATGCAATTTCAAAAATGACAGAATGATCTCTGTTTGTTTCCAAGGCAAACCATTCAATATCAAGGTAATCCAAGCCTATGCCCCAACCTGTAATGATGAAGATGAACGTATCTATGAAGACCTACAAGACCTTTTAGAACTAACAAACACCCAAAAAAGATGTCCTTTTCATTATAGGGTACTGAAATGAAAAACCAAGAAGTCAACGAACACCTGTAATAACAGGCAAATTTGGCCTTAGAGTACAGAATGAAGCAGAGCAAAGACTAATAGAGTTTTGCCAAGAGAATGCTCTGGTCATAGAAAATACCCTCTTCCAACAACACAAGAGAAGACTCTACACATGGACATCACTACATGGTCAACACTGAAATCAAATTGATTATATTCTTTGTAGCCAAAGATGGAGAAGCTCTATACAGTCAGCAAAAACAAGACTGGGAGCTGACTGTGGCTCAGATCATGAAATCCTTATTGCCAAATTGGCAGAATTAAATTGAAGAAAGTAGGGAAAACCACTAGACCATCAGGTATTACCTAAATTAAATCCATTATGATTATGCAGTGGAAATGAGAAATAGATTTAAGGGACTAGACCAGATAGACAGAGTGCCTGATGAACCATGGATGGAGGTTAGTGACATTGTACAGGAGACAAGGATCAAGACCATCTCCAAGAAAAAGAAATATAAAAAAGCAAAATGGCTGTCTGAGGAGGCCTTACAAACAGCTGTGAAAGGAAGAGAAGTGAAAAGCAAAGGAGAAAAGGAAAGATATAAGCATCTGAATGCAGAGTTCCAAAGAATAGCAAGAAGAGATAAGAAAGCCTTCCTCAGCAATCAGTGCAAGGTAATAGAGGAAAAGAATAGAATGGGAAAGACTAGAGATTTCTTCAAGAAAATTAGAGATATCAAGGGAACATGTCATGCAAAGATTCTGTTTAATTATGTACATATTTGAAATAAGCAAATATGATAGCATGTTGTAAGGAGCAAAGGATAAAATATAAACCACTTTGTAAAGTGAAAAAATCTAGGTGTTAGAGAGATGTGCTCTTTTCCAATGAGTGCACATTTCAGAGAAATGGTAGCTTTAATAAGCACCAGTCAATTTAGTCAGTTCAGTTCTGTTGCTCAGTCGTGTCCGACTCTTTCTGACCTCAGTTACTGCAGCACTCCAGGCTCCCTGTCCATCACCAACTCCCAGACCTTGCTCAAACTCATGTCTATTAAGTTGGTGATGCTATTCAACCATCTCATCCTCTGTCATCCTATTCTCAGCATAGTATCAGTCATAGTTCAGATACTATATAATAGGGGTACTTTAACATGGAGAAATGTGAGTATCATTATACTCATTTGTTTTCTCTTGCTGTCCCTTTTGATCAGAAGTTCCACATTTCTGATAAGTTATGATTATAGATTGATATATAGTTTCTAGTCTGTGATCACCATTGAATTAGGTAGTTTATCTGTCTTGTCTACGATTATAATTGGAGCATCTGCTATGGTGCTCAAATAACAATTGAGTTAATAAGTTAACTTGTTTTATACCCTTAAGAAATCAGAATCAAGGCATATAAATATTTTTAATGATATTTAAAGTGCTTACCACTGTAAATGTTTGTATTCTATTGGATATTTATATAACTATTAAACAAAATCTTCTTCAAAATAGTGTTTGCAATCTTAAAAACATACAGTAGAAGTATGTATACAAATTTGTTGATGCCATGCAAGAATTCTCCTTTGGGGGACAGAAACTTAATGATGTGAGTATTTGAGTGTTCAGGATCTATGTCCAAAGTTTCCTCTAAAGTGAGACTGATGGAGATATTGAAGTCTTTGGGTGTCACTGAGACTAGTTGCTCATCGTAAATGACTTAACTGGCTAATGATGATTCTCTTTATATCAGTATATACTTTTAAAGACCTGTTGCCCCATTCATATGAATTTCAAATAATTTTTTAAGTCCTATAGCAGTTATTCTTACTGTTAGTTAATATTTCAACATTCTAACACAATACTGGATTTCTTAAAATTCCTTACAAGCTTGGTTAATATAAGCTTTCTCCATAGGAAATAATTCTCAACGTAGACAAATTGTGTGTTTGGTTCTGTAAGGCTGAAGATCAAAGATAAAAAATTTGGTAAATCATTTAAATAATAAATGCCCATATTTAAGGTTTCTTGTGAAATTTCCTCCTTAATCATGTCTTTAAAATAAATATATGTGTTATCAGAGAACTTTTTGTATCTTCATTAAAAAATAATTTTCTGCAGCTCTTTATGGGTTTTTGTCAATGCCCCAGTATTTTAATGAAGATTAAACTATTTTACCAAATGAGATTGATTTTAGAAGTTATATATATCATGAATTACATAGAAACATAAATAGCTGAACTTGGAGGAATTAGATATCATACCAGGAACAGATAAAATTTAGATAATTCTAATGAGTATTTTCAATACCTTTTCTGTACTGCTAGTGTTTTTAAGTTTACTGAGTAACTATCATGCATAAAATATCAACTATATATAAAACATTCCTTCTTCTCCTTTTAAAAATCCTTCAAGGAATGTAGTTTGTTCTCTTTTTAGAGGAAAAAAATAGAAATTCAAAGAGTTAAGTAAGTAGTTTAAGTTCACACAGTTATTTAGGAGAAAACCTCAATCTAACCTCACGTTTTTCAGACTGTAGCTTACCTAAATTTTCTCTTTTCATAGCAAAGTATTGTATACTATCACCCACTGGGTATGTGTGACTGATTTAAGGCTTTTCATTGCAATGTATGAGGTCCCTTCTAAGTGGCACTATTGGTAAAGAACCTGTCTGCCAATTCAGGAGACATAAGACACTTGGATTCAATCCCTGGGTTGGGACGATCCTCTGGAAGAGGGCATGGCAACCCACTCCAGTATTCTCACCTGGAGAATACCATGGATGGCGGAGCCTGGTGGGCTATAGTTCATAGGGTCACAAAGAGTCAGACATGATTTAAGCAACTTAAAAGGCATGCATAGCAATGTATGCTCTCACCCAGTAGGTTCATGTGATTTATTTGAGAGCTTTAAGCTCTGAGAATTTAGAAGATTGTATCTACTTGCAGTAAATTATGTAATCTCTCGAATGAAAGAAATAACTTGGCATTTAATTACATTCTCTGGCAAAGTTTTAACAAATGTTATGTTTTGCCTGCCTAAACAGTATAAATATTTTTTTATAAAGTTTTCCATTGGATAAATAAATTTCCTTCCCCAGAGAATTTCCCGTCACTGTGCTTCAAAGACAATTTGGAACATCTGCTTCCAGTGCCATTGATTTCATTCACATTGTAATATTGAAAAATGTTTTTATTATTCCTATGCCATTATTGAAGGTCTCCAGAGATTTGAAATCACCTGAACAGTTTGATATACAAAACTCATACATGCATTTACTACCTTCTTTCCATAAAATCTGAAGTACACAAAATAAATCAAATGCAGTTCTTAGACTTTTGTGAAAAATGGAACAATAATGAACCGGGGACTTTGGCTCATTTCTGAAAGGTCTGAGGTAGTTAGGTTCCTGTTGAATGATATTACAGGGTAAAATTGGCCACAATAACAACCAGAAATTCAAAAAATCAATGGAATTGGAATTATTTGTTCCCTGTTCAACCCTAGAAACACTAATTTTGAAGTCAGTCAGTCTAACAAGTGGAAATGGGCTGGTTAAATTCCTTACTAATAACGAAGGTGGTGGTGATTTGATTGCTGTTGTGTCTGACTCTTGTGAGCCCATGGACTCCAGCTCGCCAGGTTCCTCTATTCATGGGATTTACTAGGCAAGAATATTGGAGTGGAATGCCATTCCCTTCTCCAGGGAATTTTCCTGACCCAGGGATCAAACCCCCATCTCCTGCATTGCAGGCATTCTCCTGCATTGCACTAGGATTCTTCACTGATGAGCCACCAGGGACACCACTAATAACAAAGAATGGTATCAATAACTCTGGCCTGTAGGTTAAAGCTGATATTTCCTTTCTAAAGAGCTTGATCATGATTGAGTTCCTAACATGCATACAGGCATTTTATAGTTAAGTCATGTTTATTTGAGGAACACATGGTGGGAAGTGGAGGGAGCATAAATCTGTATGTCTAGTCCATATATCCTTAAGTGAAACCAATCAATCAATATGTCTCAGAGAGGCAAAAGTCAAGCTGTACTTTCAGAATAAAGATCACATAAGTAGCAGAATTTCATAAGGTAAGACCAATCTAATCAAGCCCTTAGAATGAACAAGCAGTGGTTTTGTTTTTAAGTATATAGAGGAAAATAATTTTAATTTATGTATATGAGAAAATTCAGTAGCATGAAAAATAACTGACTTTAGAGAAACCTAAATTCTTCCAAGGAACAGATAAAACCTAGAAAGTTCTAGTTACAATTTTAGAAGATTTGTGAAAGTTAACATGGGGCTTCCCAGGTGGCGCTAGTTGCAAATAACACACCTACCAATGTAGGAGACATATGGATGCAAGTTTGATCCCCAGGTTGGGAAGGTTCCCTGGAGGAGGGCATGACAACCTCCTCTAGTTTTCTTGCCTGGAAAATCCCATGGACAGAGGAGCCTAGGGGGCAGTCCATAGGGTCACAACTGAAGCAACTTAACATACACACAGACACATGAAATGTAATATCTATAAAGTAAAAACAGTCTACTTGTGGGGTGGGCGGGGCAGGGAGGAAGAAAATCAAAAACAGTCAGAGTCTGTGATACCACTTATGGATGTTTGGGTTGTTACAGTAAAATATCTAGGAGAAGAATATCTAGGAAATTGAAAGTGGGAAAAGAATGCTAGGAAATATCTCATTATGTAGAGCAAAGGTTGGGAAAAAAGAAAAACAAAGGAAAAAAAGAAGAAAAACCCAAGACAATATTTGAAAAAAAAAAAAGAGGAAGCTACATGGAAGAATAACTATGAAGTTTTCAGATTTTCTAATAGATGATCCAGAGAGAGAAATTAAAAGAAAAATGGGAGAAATAATCAAGGAAGAAAAAAAATCTCAGATGGAAAATAAAGCAGGAAACTTCAGATTGAAAAATCTCACTCCTAAACAACATCTATCATAATAAGTGATAAGTGTTTTAACACATTTTTTCTGAAAATTTAAAACATCAAATTAATTTTTTAAATTAAGTTTACCTGTAAAATATAAAACAAGTATTCTAGGAGAATTTTCACTAGCAACACTGGCTTCTAGAAAATAATCGAATTTGATATTTAAAAAATTTTGTGAAAACACAATATATTAACTAAAATCAAGATCCTGAAAAACAATTATTTGGAAGATTAAAAATAAACATAATTCCAAAGATAAGCAATTAGAACATTGATTTACGGTATGATCTGAATGTTCGTATGGAATGGTTTTATTAAGACACAGGGCCTTTGGGAGGGTGGAGCCCTCATGAATGGGATTAGTGTTTTTATAGAAGAGCCTCCGTAGAGACTCACAGTCCCTTAAATCACATGAGGACACAGAGAGAAGTTTCCAGCTATGTGCCAGGAAGAAGGTCCTTAGAAAAAAGTGACTGTGCAGGCACCCTGATCTTAAACTTTCTAGACTTCAGACCTATGAGAAATAAATTTTTGTTGTTTATAAGCTACCTGTAGTGAAAGTGTTAGTCACTCAGTCATGTCCGACTCCTTGTGACCCCTTAGATTATAGCACACCAGAATCCTCTGTCCATGGGATTTTCCAGGCAAGAATACTGGCGTGGGTAGCCATATTCCCTTCTCCAGGGAATCTTTCTGGCAGGGATTGAACCCAGTTCTCCAGTATTGCA
>SJYA01007961.1:0-17380 GCA_006410615.1 Neotragus moschatus | reverse complement strand
TGGAAGTTCACGGTTCACGTATTGCTGAAGCCTGGCTTGGAGAATTTTGAGCATTACTTTACTATCATGCGAGATGAGTGCAATTGTGCAGTAGTTTGAGCATTCTTTGGCATTGCAAAACTGTGAGTTAAAAGGTATACCTCACCCAAGTGCCTACAAATGCAAATTTTTTCAAATATCCAATGATAGGAGACAAAGAAAGTGATAATATTTGCATCGTTCTTCTTTACTCAAACAGACTTAATCATCGTATTTGTCCCTTTTATTGGACACTGACCATTTAGATCATGCTGTCACCATTTGCTTCTCTCTCCTGATCAATGCATATGCAAACATGTATGTAAGTATGTACACATATGTTTACATGTTCTATCATAGAAAAACATTTTATAGAAATATAAACAGATTCACTTTACAAACTTTAAGTTCATTAACATCAATCAAAATTATGCTACATAGTAATTTCTTTGTGAATTNGTCACCATTTGCTTCTCTCTCCTGATCAATGCATATGCAAACATGTATGTAAGTATGTACACATATGTTTACATGTTCTATCATAGAAAAACATTTTATAGAAATATAAACAGATTCACTTTACAAACTTTAAGTTCATTAACATCAATCAAAATTATGCTACATAGTAATTTCTTTGTGAATTTTTATCAATGTCTTTATAGTAAAATTTTTAAGTGAACCACTCATTTTGCTGAAATTTTTCAAAACTGTCTATAAAAACAGGTCATATGAGATGAAATTTCAGGTATTTATTGTGTAAATTTAAAGCACTCTAACTTGCTTTCACAGGCAAAACTGTCATTCTTAACTGAATTGATTCTCTTGCTAGTAAAAATTCTGTGTTCATTCAGTGTCTAACTATTAACCAAGAGCATGTTCAGACGTCTTCATAAAAAGAGGACCATTCGTTTCACTGACTGAGCCAGCATGGCTTAATGATTGTGTGTAAAACTGAGTTGTCAGAAGAGTAAACTTGATTATTGACATGATTGTAAAACCCTAAATTTTAGGTTTTGGAGTATGTTCCAAAAAGGCATATGCTTATAAGTTATACTAGCTGATGGGAGAAAAATAAAAGAATAGGAATAAATTTTTAGTCTCATGCTCAGCAGACAAACCAACAATGTGAATATTTACATCATCTTCAGCTGATGGACTATAGACACCTGTAGATTATTATACTTTCAAATCTGCTGGGAAAACTTCGAGTTAGAAAACTTAGAAAAGTAAAGGTTGCTGAAATATTGAAAAATAAAGATTATTCAGTATTAAACCATCTGTGGTATTAAAGGTTGGAAGTACAAATAAATTTCATTGAGGCTAGCATACTAATGTAAGATTTAGGCTGTCGATAACGATTTGCAATTAAGTGTATTGTGCAAATACCATGGGATTATATGTTTCAAGTTGTGAGGGAAAAAAAGCATTCATTCAGGGCATTTCTTAAATTTAATAAAAGCTGGTGTGCTAGAAAGAAAAATGAAAAAAATATATATATATTTTCTCTGGATTAGCAGAGAAAGAGCTAGTATCTATCAGTGATTGCCATTATGATTTTTATACATGCCTCTGGTTTGGATTCATTCATAGATTGCACAGAGATTAATTAAATAAGATTTCAAGAGAGAACATAGATTTTTGAAAATGGGGGTTGGTCTCCAATGTTTTGGTTGCTAAGTAATGGATTAGCCAGCCGACAGTGTGTAATCCATTCACTTCTTCTTATCACTCAGGAAGCAGGAATTCTGTCACTCCCTGCTGGCTTACAAACTTTCACAGAAAGGTAAAGACATCACAGTGGCAGCATTAAGATTTACTTATAAGTAGTACTATTCTGTTCATGACATTTGACCTTCCCTATCAAATACCTATATTATTTTAATTAATATCATTGATGCATTCACACATTTTAATTTTACTTTTTAATACAATGGTGCTAATTTGAACCATATGGAGTTAGCATTATGTAGTTTCAAAATGATCAAACAGTGACAATTTCACAATTTCATAAAGTTCAATGTGTAATTAATTTACTTTAGGATTAGTAAAGGGGCAGGGGTGAATTTTATAGCAAGTAGTATATGAAAGATTGTGTGTGTAAGAGAGAGAGAAATAATATATTTGTGTGTGTGTATGTAAGTGTGTGTGTTTACTGAGAGTCTGTTGTGTGGGCCCTGTCACATGCATCAGATATACAGCAAAGAGCCAGGTAAAGCCACAGCTCTCATGAAATATGTGTGTCTACATGGGAGACAAAAAACAAAGATAATTCCAGATAAGTGCTATGAAAACCCAGGATATTCAGTAAAAATAATTATAGAAAAACAGGATGTGAAGGGAGCAGCTATTTTAGACAAGAAAGGTCTCCATCAGAATGAGAGTTGAATAAAAACCTGAAAATAGAAAATAACTTTTGCAAAGAATTGTGTTCTTTGCAAAAGGAGCAGCAAAGCTATTTGGCCTTTGTTGATGAAGAACAAGGAAATCAGTGTGTCTGGAGCAGAAGGACAGTGGTCCCAGTTGAAGGGAGAAAAGGCCACCAAATGGGCTTGTGCAGGAGTGGCAAGTGATATAGAAGGAACACAAGAGAAGTGTGTTATCTGTGAGGCTAAATTGAAAAAAAAAAAACTCATGAAGGGAGAAAGAGTTCACCTTGGTCAAGGGCACTGAAAGGTCAGATAAGGAGTGAACTTAGAATTAGCCGCTATATTATTTATGAATGGTAATCAAGTTCTTATAGATGTTTATGAAGTAATTGTCCATGGAATTTTTTTCTTATTTTTAAAAATAAAGTATAAGTACAGGAAAAAGTCATCCTTTTCAGTATACATTTCTGTAAGTCTTAAAAAACAAATACAGTTGTGTTATGACTACCCTAATTGGGACCCAGAACTTTTCATCAGAACCCAGTATTCTTAGTGCCTCTTTGAAGTAAACACCTTCCACATCCTCTGCTATAGATATGTTTTCTGCCCCTCTATTTTGCAAGCATGACATATATATGGGATTATACAGCATGTGGCTGTCTAAATCTGGCTGCTTTCATTTAGCATAAAACATTTGAGATTCATCCTGTTACAAGTATCAGTAGTTCTAGTCCACTTACTGCTGCAATGTATTGCATTGTATCCATAAACCAAAATTTGTTTACCCATTTTCCTGTTGAGTGTTGATTTCAGTTTTTGGAGATTACCAATAAATCTGCTATAAATATTCACAGAGTTTGTGTGTGTGTGTGTCTTGAGGTCTTTATTTCATTTTGGTAAATATTAAGGAAGCTGAATGTTGAGCCATTTGGTAATTGCATGATTAACTCTTTAAAAAAACATCTAAACTGTTTTCCAAAGTCATTGAACCATTTTTTTCATTCCTACCAACAATAAATGACAGTTCTACTTGCTCCATAGTTATTTTTTTCCCTTTCTTTTAATTTTAGCCATTCTAAAAGGTAATATATCATTGTGGTTTTGATTTTCATTTCTCTAATGTCTGATACTAAGCACATTTTCAGGTACTTATCTGCCATCCCTAGTGTCCTCTTCAAAGAACTATCTGTTCAAATCATTTGTCCATTCCTTAATCAAATTGTGTGTTGCCTTACTGTTTAGTTATGAATGATCTGTAGGTATTCTGCATACCAGACTTTTATCATATATGTGCTTTGAAAATATTTTCTCCCAGTCTATGGCTTGTCTTTTCATTCTCTTAACAGTGCTTTTCAGAGAGCAGAAGTTTCAAACTTTGAAAAAGTCCAAAAGATCATTTTTCCCCCCATGAATTAGGCTTTTCCAGTCATATCAAAAAACTCTCTGCCTACCTAATCCAAGTTCACAAAGATTCCTTCTCTGCTTCTTCTAGAAATTTCATAGGTATAGAGTTTATACTTTATGGCCTTGTAGATTTCATAAGATGGAAATCATTGTTGACTTTTACATGAGTGAGTATTAATTTGTGCAGAGACCTAGTCAGAATAGGTTAAAGAGAAAATGAAAGATAACAGAACTGGGACCATCTTTAGAGGACTTCTGCTGGGGCTTCCCAGGTGGCACTAGTGGTAAAGAACCCACCTGCCATAAGAGCTGCTATCCCTGGGTCGGGAAGATCCCCTGGAAGAGGGCATAGACACGGCAACCCACGCCAGTATTCTTGCCTGGAGAATCCCAGGGACAGAGGGGCCTGGTGGGCAACCATCCATGGGGTCGAAAGAGTCAGATATGACTGAAGCAACTCACATGCATGTTAGTGAACCTCTGCTATAAAGTATAGGTGAAATTGAGGTTTTAGTTGGAGAGAAATTTTATAGGTGGAGTATGATGGCTGGTTATGTGTGGATAAGCAAAATTCAAAGTATTGGCTTATGTATCTATAAATTAAAATGATACAAATTGAAACAAATCAGAGGAGAGCAAACCCAGTGAAACCTCACTTAGCTCCAAGCCAGAGAGTGGTTATTTAAGATGAAAATAACAGGGTTTCTAGGGCAAGTAAGGATAAACTGCTATGCTTTCTGCATTAGAGCCAGTGAGATGTTTGGCTTGGAAAAAATGAAGAGAGGTGGGAAAAGAATTTCAATTAGACCTTAAACTCAGCAACTTGTCTGATTGAGTCCTTTTCCATGGATTGAGCAAGAGAGAATTAGGGAGTGGAAGTGTCTTTCCTTGGGCAGAACCTCAGTGGGTTTCACATTTCCTCAGAGCTCTCCAAACCTCCTTTAAACACAGTCTGTTTATAAAGTGACCTCAGTGGCTTTGGTACCATTCCTGCAGTCCAGGCATTCTCTTTCCCTAGCATCCCAGAAAGTAGTCAGTGGCCGTGATGACATACTCGGGGCAGGGTAGAAGATGAAGCTGAATGAAGGGCATTTGGGGGGTAGCCCATTCCTTTAACTGTACAATATTTTCCAGGCTTTCAAAGGGAAAAGAAGAGCATGGTTAAGAAGTTATGGAATTCCACGGTCGCCAAAATTCATATATGAGATTTGATTTCTAGTAGTAGATCGGATTCCGTAAAACAATATTTTGACTTTCTGAGGGCAGAGTTCTGAGTCTCCCCTTCATAGCCATTCAGATTTACATGGAGGGGGACCTCTGCTATGTACATATAACTCAGTTAAGTGCCATCAGTAGGAAACCAGGGCATTCAGGTTTGACAACTTTTTTTTTTTAATTTTTATTTTTTAGTTTGTTTTGCTTTACAATACTATAAAGCAGTAGACTTGACAACTTTAAAGAATTAGGAGACAAGTGTTGCGTTTTCATGGTGGTTTTAATCCTTCTTTTGTTTGCTTGCTTATATTGTCATAAAACTAGTTTCTTTACAGCTATAACTTGAGCAATATATGACAACAAGCACTAAATGAAGTAAATTTGAAATAATCTATTTCTTTAAAATACCCAGTTAAGCATTATTCAAAAGCAGAGATATTACTTTGCCAACTAAGGTCCGTCTAGTCAAGGCTATAGTTTTTCCAGTCGTCATGTATGGATGCAAGAGTTGGACTGTGAAGAAGGCTGAGCACCAAAGAATCGATGCTTTTGAACTGTGGTGTTGGAGAAGACTCTTGAGAGTCCCTTGGACTTCAAGGAGATCCAACCAGTCCATTCTGAAGGAGATCAGAGCTGGGATTTCTTTGGAAAGAATGATGCTAAAGCTGAAGCTCCAGTACTCTGGCCACCTGATGGGAAGAGTTGACTCATTGGAAAAGACTCTGATGATGGGAGGGATTGGGGGCAGGAGGAGAAGGGGACGACAGAGGATGAGATGGCTGAATGGCATCACTGACTCGATGGGTGTGAGTCTGAGTAAACTCCAGGAGTTGGTGATGGACAGGGAGGCCTGGCATGCTGCGATTCATGGGGTCGCAAAGAGTCGGACGCGACTGAGCGACTGAACTGAACTGAACTGAAGCATTACAGAGCATATTATAGAGCACATTAAGAAATATTCGATGCGCCACTTATAAGGAAAATGCTGCAGAGAATATAGGTGTCCTGATGGTTTTTGTGTGTGTCAACGTGTCAGCAAAGAACTATGGAAGGAATGGCTTTACTCTGGAGTAATGCAAAATGATTTTGCAATTTGATAAAATATACATCTGGCCTTGAAATTTCTACTTTTCATTTTGTTTATGTAAGGAGCAGGGAAATCATTAGGAATAGAGCGACTTTTATATAACTTTTTAGTTCAATAATGTGTACATTATGCCTGATTTACACATGAAATCATTGGTCAGCAGTCTTGCGTAAATCAATGACATTTCTCTTACTGTACATAATAATAGAAACAGTATTTGTGACCCTTGGACAGAGAGCAGTTGAAAGCTTCTTGTTTATCTCCTTCCTTTTATAGGAGCTTATGACCTATAAGCTTATGACCTTAGTAGTGGGTAAAGAACTGGATTCAGCTCAAGTTGATGACAGAACAAGTTCATTTCTGCCAGTACAATTATTGTCACATTTTCCCAATGTCCAGTTTAGATCACAATTACAGCTTATATTTTTAAAAATTATTTTCTGTATACCAGCCTGTGCTCAATAATTTGAGCGAATTTTTCTTTTCATTAATTGCCATAAAATGGGTAATACTTTTATCCATATTTTAGAGATGGAGAAGTAGGTTTAAAGAGGACCAATAACTTTCCCACAGTTCACACACATCACATAAAAGAACTAATGTCTTAAATGCAAGATTCTTGAGGGCAGATTCTTGACCATGAAGCAATAAAGACCTGCTTAAGAAACACAGAAACATGTCTAAACAAGAAACTTCCTACAATCATGACAAAAGGAAAGTAGCATCCTAGTTGGAAGCCATAATTGTCATTTCCAATCAATATTTTGGGAAGACCAATCCCAGGTATTGTTTGGATTGAGAATATGTGAAGGATCATGACCTCCAGCTTACTTGTAAGTTTAGCTTTAAGCTAAAATAGCCCAGAAATCTCAGAAAAGACACTGTGTGAGTAAATACTCCTAAACTGCTTACTCAGACCTACATGATATTACCAAAAGCATCATCTCTTTAAAGAAAACATTCAGAGTCTTTTAAGACCCCAGATACTGCTGTTGCCACTCTTGAACCCCAATGTATGTCAAAACATTGTGCAGATTCCCTGATAGGAATGCTCAGTTGACCATTTAAATCCTAATTCAATTGGCCCAGCCATTCTTATTATCTCATGATGCCAACATGTTTCAGAGAACAAAGATTTTCTTTATCACTGTCAAGTAATAAATTCACAGAAGTACACAGGTGAAGGAGCTTTGAAAGAAAGGGGAAATTGGGCTCTGATATGTTGAAAGCTTGCTTTGGGGAGAGAGCTACAGGAAAATTATCAGAGCTGCAAGAGTTAAAAAGCAGTCTCTGCATTCATTTGTATGTTTATATTGATCACCTGATTTTCACCCACTGTGCATTCACCATCTGTCAATGTTGCCCATGCTAAGTCATTAAAATGTGAGTTATAGCTAGTATTTTATTATTAAATTGTTTTATGAAAGCCTGTAGTACTATGCATATATGACTATATATACACATATATATATACATATTTGATTCAGGATAGCGAACTTTCAGTGTCAAAAAGTTTGTGAGGGAGTTATTCCTTGCAGTAGACATTCGGTTCAGTTTCAGTTCTGTGGCAGATACAGACCCTTTGTTATTAAACACATCAAAGCTTTGCTTCCAGGAAGGCTAATCTTCTCAGCATTCCCTCTCTGAGTCAGAATTGGAATGCTCTTCTCATGAAAAATGTAAATTAATAAAGAGAAAATGGCCCTCTCTCTCTCTGCCTCGTTCCATGTCTTTGACCCTCTCTCTCTTTCCCTGCTTCAAAACTCTTCCAACCAACTCTCATACTTCAGAAAAAAAAAAAAAAAATCAATCTTTGGCCAATTTGGCATTTTGCTTTGTGATTCAGAGATATGCATTTGTAATGTTAAATATTTATAATATTTACATAACAGGACATATTTCCCATCGATTTCATTTCTGCCCTAAATTCCAAAGAGAGCCTTGACATTAAATCTCGACTTCGGAAAGAAACAACTACCCCAAAATATGCTAACCATCTACCCCTTTGTTTGCATTCTCTTCGGTGGCTTACATAAATATGCAGGATTTTCAGAGAGTGTAAAATGAAGTGCTTGACATGCTCTTCGGTGTTCCCAGCAGTTCTTCTGGGACCAGACCATGCTAGCTCCACACTCCATTACCATGGACCACCGCTGCCCAAAGAGGATGTTAGTGAGACCAGAGAAGTGGACCGTATGAAACCCTCAGAGCATGGATGTGAGGGTTCTGAAATGTTACTGCTTCAGCATGGCAAAAAAGATAGAAGAGGAGAGTATTTCTCTGAATCAACTCTTCAAAGATATTCTTAGCCAAACCTCCTAGAGAAATAGAGAATACCCAAGGTATAGTTAATGTGGGCTTTCCTGGTGGCTCAGAGAGTAAAGAATCCACCTGCAATGCAGGAGACCTGGGTTCAGTTCCAGGTTGGGAAGATCCCCTGGAGAAGGGCATGGCAACCCACTCCAGTATTCTTGCCTGGAGAATCCCCACGGACAGAGGAGCCTGGCAGGCTACAGTCCATGGGGTCACAAAGAGTCAGACAGGACTGAGTGATGAAACACAGCACAGCACATGATTGACATAACATATTATATAATTTACACATGAACAACATAGCCATTCACTATTTTTAAAGGTTATACTCCATTTTTGTGACAGTGAAGTCGCTCAGTCATAGCTGACTCTTTGTGACCCCATGGATGGTAGCCTACCAGGCTCTGCTGTCCATGGGATTTTTCCAGGCAAGAATACTGGAGTGGGCTGCCATTTCTTTCTCCAGGGACTCCATTTATAGTTATTATAAAATGTTGGGTCTATTTCCTGCATTGTAATACAATATAGATTTGTAGCTTTATTTTGTACGTAATAGTTGTACCTCTTAACCCCCTACTTCTGTCTTGCCCCTTCCCTCTGACCCTCTCCCCACTAGAAACCACTACTTTGTTCTCTATATCTGTGTGTCTATATCCTTTTTGTTATATTCACTAGGTTTTTTTTTCAGATATCACACAGAATTGAAATCATACAGTATTTGTCTTTTTTTATCTGACTTGATTCACTTTGTGTAATATTCTTGAAATCCATCCATATGGTTGCAAATTTCTTTCTTAAGACTGAGTATAGCATTTTATTTTTTTTTAAAGTGCTCTATTTATAGAATCTTGCATTTCTGGTAATCTCTTAAAATCTCCACATACATTTATACAATATGCCAATATCTAAGCATTACAACAATTATTTGCTCTTCATCAAAAATAATGGTCTTCTTTTACTATTGGTCTCTCACCAGTAGCATCTGCAGGCTGTCCGCTGACTGCTATTTACTTCTCCGTTTTCCCATACTGAGTGCTTCTTTTCACACATCCTCATTACCCTATTAAGGAATATAAATCATCTATGTATAAACCAGTATTTCCCAAAATGCATTCCAAGAAAAGGCAGTGTCATGGGAATTTAATAAATTAGGATTCCAGTTCCAAAAGAATTAGGATTCCATTTCAAGCATGGTCCAAAAAATCCTGGGATAAATAAAACTTAGGTTTCTTTCTGTAGGGTTTCTCAGCCTTTAATGAGTCTGTGCATTAGAAAGCTCCCAAAAGGAAATACCATAACATTGATTTTTCCTTCAGAAGAAGAGTCTTAGCAGGACATTTTTAAGTCTCAGTCCCATGACACACTGGGCTTGATGGTGCAGCTGAATATTCTAGAACAGTAGTCCCCAAACTTTGGGTACCCAAGACCTGTTTCATGGAAAACAGTTTTTGCACAGACCAGGGTAAAGGATGGTTTGGGATGACTCAAGAACATTACATTTATTGTGCACTTTATTTGTATTATTATTACATCAGTTCCACCTCAGATCATCAGGCATGGGCTCCCAAAGGCTGAGGATCCCTTCTCTAGAACTAACCTCCAAATTTGGCTACAGGGTAGGCAAAGAGTCAAAGTGTGTCTCCCTCTTCTACCTGCTGATAGTACAGACAACCAGAAGACTATGTTTGGCTTTTGTTTCATGTTTCTTCCTAACTTCCAGTGTCTACTTCACAATATTTTAATAGGCTGTGCCCTAAAATTTCCATCATTACTCTGGCCACTTGTTGGAATGAGACTAGGATTACATATTGTAAAAAGTCAAGAAATTTAACATACAGGAATGCTTTAGACATTGCACAACCACTTGGCACAAATGAGAGATAAAAATAACTTTGTTACTTCTTGAAAAGATTCCTAATTATTTTGAGGATCATAGGCTTTTTAATTTGCTTTCTAAAAATAATTACAGCATATATTTTATTTATATATTAGTTTCAGGTATACAGCATAGCATACACCTAGATTATACTCCACTAAACTAGATTATACTCCATTAAAAGTTATTAAAAGATAATGGCTATAAGTCTCTATGCTGTATAATATATCCCATTTCGTATATATTTAAGGGTCATTTTTTCGATTCTAGGTGATCTTTGGCCAAAAAAAAGCAGGGGGGAATAGAAACCACAAGCTATGAGTGTGTGGCTGAGATCATGCACCCAAAGGTCAAGAAGGATCTATTCAGAGAGGTTTTGAGAATCTGGGTAGTAGAGAACATTCTTCTCTGTCCTGCTGTTCCTTACAAGGTCCACAATAGAGGCACATGAATGTATGGTGTTAGTATTTGGCAGTTAATCACCAACAGGCTCACAGGAGGCAATGGCACCCCACTCCAGTACTCTTGCCTGGAAAATCCCATGGACAGAGGAGCCTGGTAGGCTGCAGTCCATGGGGTCGCGAAGATTTGGACACGACAGCGACTTTGCTTTCACTTTTCACTTTCATGCATTGGAGAAGGAAATGGCAACCCACTCCAGTGTTCTTGTCTGGAGAATCCCAGGGATGGGGGAACCTGGTGGGGTGCTGTCTATGGGGTCGCACAGAGCCAGACACGGCTGAAGCAACTTAGCAGCAGCACCAACAGGCTAAATAGCACAATACCCACTCTGTCAACAGAATCTATTGAAAAAAAATTTTAATTTGATCATTCAATTGGTGGTTTTCCTAAATTACTTAAAATAACTGGCTTAACTCATGACTTAAAGAGTTTTCCTTGATCAAATTGACTCAATTCCCAGGATATTTTATTCTCAGACTGAAGAATCAAATAGACTATGGCCTTCAGATACAAAACAGTTAGAACATTCATTAGGTAAGTTCCTACTCATGTTGCCACAATGAAGGCCTTGTCGTCATCAGCTTATTATAACTACAAGTCTATTTGAGGGACATTGAAAAGCATGAGATCTCTAGTTGAGAAATCAAAGAGTCCCAGAAATTCAAATGCTTTATTGACAGTTGACAAACACTAACAACTTCCTCAAGCTTAGTTGGAAGTTATTATTCAGTGGCTCAGTCGTGTCTGACTCTTTGCAACCCCATGGACTGCGGTATGCCAGGCCTCCCTGTCCTTCACTATCTCCCAGAGTTTGCTCAAACTCATGTCCATTGAGTCAGTGATGTCATCCAACCATTTCATCCTCTGTTGCCCTTCTCTTCCTGCCCTCAATCTTTCCCAGCATCAGGATCTTTTCTAATGAGTCAGCTCTTTGCATCAGGTGGACAAAGTCCTGGAGCTTCAGCTTCAGCATCAGTCCTTCCAGTGAATATTCAGGGTTAGATAAGAGTAAGTACCCTTCTCAAATAATTTGCTGACATATTACAAGAGCCTATCAGGTGAACAGAACTGTATGAATATACTTCTTCATCTATGACAGATTTTTACTGGACCATACTTGTTGCTATTTATATGTTTATTTTAGCAATATATCAAAGACCTGTGAACCCACCACTCTATACAGAAGCTAAGCATTAGAAATCACTTACTTCCATGAGGTCATCCTTATCCATCCTCTCTCATGCCATCAAAACTATAGAAATATATTAGAGAAATGCCATCTTGGATGTGATGTGCACACAGTTTTCATGCAACATGTTTATAGAGCACATAACAGCCTTCCCTTTTAAAGAAATATTTTGTCAAGTCTTTATACAACTACTTGCGAAGATAATTTACAAGCCTGATCAATTAGCTTGTCATTCTTGGTCTATATGTTTAGAAGTGTCCCCTGGCAGCTAGTATTGACATCACCTATTTTTAGAGAGTACTACACAGTTTGCAAAACACTTAAATAAAAAATTAGCTCTCAGGGTAAGGAGGGATGGGTTGAATTGGGAGATAGGAATTGACATATATACACTATTGATACTATGTATGAAATAGATGGGCTTCCCCAGTGGCTCACTGGCAAAGAATCCACCTACCAATGCAGAAGATGTAATAGACACAGGTTCGATACCAGGATCAGGAAGATCCCCTGGCAGAGGGCATGGCAACCCACTTCAGTATTCTTGCCAGGAAAATCCCATGGACAGAGGAGCCTAGCAGGCTCCATAGGGTCGCAAAGAGTCAGATATGACTGAAGTGACTGAGCGCACACAAGCACATAAAACAGAAAACTAAAGAGAACCTACTCTATAGGAACTCTACTCAGTCAAGGCTCTGTGATGACCTAAATGGGAAGGAAATCCAGAAAAGAGGGAATATACGTATATGTATAACTGATTGACTCTGCTGTACAGTAGAAATTAATACAACGTTGGTAAAGCAACTATACTCCAATTTTTTTTTAATAATTAGCTCTCATCACTTTCCACCAATATGTAAGCATGACTCATGCCACAGGAAGGAGTATGTATGTCAGTACCAGAATTTTATTTCATTTCTATATTTTTTTCTATAACATGGAACCTGAGATATGTCTTTTCTCCACTGAAATTCACTGGGGGTAATACTATCCCCATACAGAACTGAATGACTGAAACAGAGCTTTGTTCCTTTTTCATTACCTTGACCTCTATGGTAAATGATGAGACATCTAGTTTGATTTTGTCTGCCCAGACTTAAAGAACTATGTGCTAAATTAAGTGTAATTTGGGCCATTGTGTCACTTCTGTTCTGAAATCTTTGTGTAATTCTGGAAAGACTTGTACGGGAGCCCAAAACATGTTTTCAAAGTGAAAACAAATGCTTATCCTTGCAGCTGGCTTTTCTGAGACTGCATTGTTCCACCTCCTTGATTATAGTCTTTAAAAAAAAAAAATCCAGGGAAAGGATTAAGCTTGAGGGGTCTGGTTTCTGGAATTTAGACAATTGATCAGCATATATATTACTTTGTTCCTAGATATTTTGTAGGTCCAAGAAAACCCCAAACATTTGGCTTCGTGGAAATGAGAAGAGGTGTATTTGAATGGATGAAAAGAAATATGGATTGTGAACTAGTTTTAATCTAGATTTTATTAGTCTCCAGTCCCCATAATTAGAACAAGTCTAACAAAGCATTGCTTAGTAGTTTTCTCTAAGTGACTTTTCTTAGTTAATAGCTAATAATGATTTGTAATTAGGAAATAATTTAAATGTAAATAGATTCTTCTGCACTGCCTACCAACGCTTGAAAACAATTTGTTCTCCTAAATAGCCTAGAAATTACCCCAGCAGTCTTGATGATACTGTTAGTTTTCTTGGAAAAAAATTCTACATAACAAGTACAAAGAGAATTTTAGCTCTACATTATTTGAATTGTAACACATTTCTAAGAAATAAGAGTTTACATTTATGAGGCATTACTGGTCATTGGTGTTGCAGTCAATCCAGGGGAAAAAGTATGTGTGGAAGAGAATTTAGAAAGTGTCTCTATAAGTCACTGAATGCCTCAGAAAAATACTTAAGCCTGGTATCATCCTCAGCCTTTCCAATCATTTCCTACGACAGTGTTCTCAAATGGGAAGATGAAGAAACTTGAGAAAGGAAAATACTCTAGGATATTACTAATCTGGATGAGAAAAGAATCGAGAGACGGGTCTGGATGGGAGCTACCGAAGTAGCAAAGTAAGAGAGTAGCAATGGGAATATGCAAACGTAGGGAGAATGATAAGATTTTAGGAAGGGGAGAGGTAGGATTCACTGAGATATCATGTGTGAAATTTGAAAGAGGATAAGAGGTAGAAAATGATTCCGTGGTTTAAAATTGATGCCATCACTGGGCAAATGTTTGCCATACAAAAGGGATTGAGAGGGGAAACAAAGATTGTGTTTTGGGTGCTTCCCTGGTGGCTCAGAGGTTAAAGTGTCTGCCTGCAATGCAAGAGACCTGGGTTCGATCCCTGGGTTGGGAAGATCCCCTGGAGAAGGAAATGGCAACCCACTCCAATATTCTTGCCTGGAGAATCCCATGGACGAAGGAGCCTGGTGGGCTACAGTCCAGAGCCTGGTGGGCTACAGTCCACAGGGTCACAAAGAGTCAGACACGACTGAGTGACTTCACTTTAAGTCACGTCAGTGGTGTCCGACTCTTTGCAACCCTACGGACTGTAGCCCACCAGGCTCCACTGTCCATGGGATTCTCCAGGCAAGGATACTGGAGTGGGTAGCTATGCCCTCCTCCAGGGGATCTTCCTGACCCAGGGACTGAATCCACATCTCCTTTGGCTCCTGTATTGCAGGTATAATCTTTACCACTGAGCCGCCAGGCAAAAGCAAATAAAGATTGCTCATCTTTAAATTTGCCACACCCGTGGGAAAAGAATTCTGTGCATTCATGCTAACGAGTAATTTACCTTATTAATTCTGTAGACAAAATTTGACCTTGATGCACTTATTTTATAATTTCTACATAAAGATGTAGCATTTTCCCAAAATATTATCTTATTTTTTATATTCATTTCACAAGAATAAAAGATACACTCATAGAAGACTGATACTTCTAAAGCCAGGTAGAGTTTCTGTATGCTTCTTCCTGAGGAGACTGAAGACCTCTTATTCACCAGGACTTGTTGGCAGAGTCAGGTTGGAAAACATTCATGTTCCGTGAACCCAGAAATACCTACGTAAGGTTGATTCAGCTTGAATGACTGCAACACATTTTCATTCCTGCCATCCTGTTTCCTTATGTGCGTGCTCACTCAGTAGTGTCCAGCTCTTTTTGACCCCATGGATTGTAGCCCACAAGGCTCCTCTGTAAATGGGATTGCCAAGGCAAGAATACTGGAGTAGGTTGCCATTTCCTCCAACAGTGAATATTCCCAACCATAGGGATTGAACCCACATCTCCTGAGGCTCCTGCATTGGCAGGAGGATTTTTTACCACTGAGCCACCTGTTTTCTTGGAGGATTTCTACTCAACTTTCTAGACTCAATAGCAATACTATTAGGGTTTAATGCCTGCAAACTTTCCCATCAGCTAGAAGTAGTTGAATATTCCCTCATCACCATTTCCCTGGCACTTGGTGCACCTCAGTTATAACATTTATCACAAGTATATTGCTGTATTTGGTTTCCAACAACTTGTTTGAGCAAGTATTACACTTATATGATTTACATATTTAAGTGACTGTCTCCTTCTCAGCTCTACTTAACACCCAAGCAAACATTCTCTTGCCATTCCTATGCTCAGATAGTCATTATTTTTGTTTCTTGTTTGTCCCTCCAACATTCATTTCTGAACTTACAAGCAAATTCAAACATTCTAACACTGGGAGTTGGGGCCTCAACATATGAATTGTGGATACAACATTCAGTCCACAATAATAGCAATTCTCTGAAAACAATGCAATAAAACTAAAGTTTAATAGCAAACATTGAAACACTTACTTAAACATGGGAAAAGTAAACCTTCTCCTTTGAATAATATTTGAGTGAGAGGCTATCCAAGCTGGGTATGTCAAATAGTGTTTGGAGTGGGGCCTTTGGTTGTCATTTAGGTTTAGATAAGGTGGTAAGGGTAGTGTCGCCATAACACGACCTCATAAGTAAGAAGAGACTGGGGAGACTATGCTCTCTTTCTCTCTCTCCCTGCCATAGGAGGACACAGAGAGGAGACAGCTATCTGCAAGCCAGAAGACGGACTGACACTAGACGCTTAATTAGCTGGCACCTTGATCTTGATCTCTCAGCATCTAGAACTGTGAGAAATATACGTTTTTAAGCCACTCTGTGGTGTATTCCTATAGCAGCCCTTAATGACTAAGACAGTTGTCTTCCATATTTTTCCAAAATGTATTAAGGCTTTCCACATGGCATAATGTATGGCATTTTTTTATAATGGGTTCATGGGAATTATAATGTGCATTCTATATTTCAGAATGCAGAATTTAATATAACAATTTTGGGATTGGAATATTCAGTTCAGTTCAGTCGCTGAGTCGTGTCCGACTCTTTGCAACCCCATGAATCACCTCCCTGTCCATCACCAACTCCCGGAGTTCACTCAGACTCACGTCCATCAAGTCAGTAATGCCATCCAGCCATCTCATCCTCTCTCGTCCCCTTCTCCTCCTGCCCCCAATCCCTCCCAGCGTCAGAGTCTTTTCCAATGAGTCAACTCTTCACATGAGGTGACCAAAGTACTGGAGCTTCAGCTTTAGCATCATTTCTTCCAAAGAAATCCCAGCTCTGATCTCCTTCAGAATGGACTGGTTGGATCTCCTTGCAGTCCAAGGGACTCTCAAGAGTCTTCTCCAACACCACAGTTCAAAAGCATCAATTCTTCTGCACTCAGCTTTCTTCATAGTCCAACTCGCACATCCATACATGACCACTTGAAAAACCACAGCCTTGACTAAATGGACCTTTGTTGACAAAGTAATGTCTCTGCTTTTTAATATGCTGTCTAGGTTGGTCATAACTTTCTTTCCAAGGAATAAGAGTCTTTTAATTTCATGGCTGCAGTCACCATCTGCAGTGATTTTGGAGTCCAGAAAAATAAAGTCAGCCATTGTTTCCACTGTTACCCCATCTATTTGCCATGAAGTGATGGGACTGGATGCCATGATCTTTTCCTGCTTATATTACTCTAATTGTGTTTTATCTTCTTAAATCAGAGTATATATACAAAATACATATATAGGAATAGATATATAGATGCATATCCACTCTTGTATTTTATTTCTCTTTTTAAAACGTTTCCCACTCTGCTTCCCCGAAGTCATTTCTTGATTGCGTCTTTTTCCTCTATACTCTTTCTTTCCTCATGGATTTCTATGTCTTGATTTCTTCTCTTACTTTTCTTTTTTTTTAAGTTCATAACATTTATTTATTTTTTTTTAATATTTTCTCCATTTTATTTATTTTTTTAATTAAATTTTTATTTTTTAGTTTGTTTTGCTTTACAATTCTGTACTCATTTTGCCAACATTGACATAAATCAGCCATAAGTGTACCTGAGTTCCCAATCCGGACCCCCCCTTCCCCCTCCCTCCC